>LR752213.1:40906-100480 GCA_902729485.2 Mus minutoides | reverse complement strand
TCTCAGCCATTCGGTATTCCTCAGTTGAGAATTCTTTGTTTAACTCTGTGCCCCACTTTTTAATGGGATATTTGATTTTCTGGTGTCTACCTTCTTGAGTTCTTTATATATATTGGATATCAGTCCCCTATCTGATTTAGGATTGGTAAAGATCCTTTCCCAATCTGTTGGTGGCCCTTTTGTCTTGTTGACAGTATCTTTTGCCTTACAGAAGCTTTGCAACTTTATGAGGTCCCATTTGTCAATTCTCGCTCTTATAGCACAAGCCATTGCTGTCCTATTCAGGAATTTTTTCCCAGTGCCCATATCTTCGAGGCATTTCCCCACTTTCTCCTCTATAAGTTTTAGTGTCTCTGGTTTTATGTGGAGATCCTTCAACCACTTAGACTTGACCTTAGTACAAGGAGATAAGAATGGATCAATTCCCAGTCTTCTACATGATAACCGCCAGTTGTGCCAGCACCATTTGTTGAAAATGCTGTCTTTTTTCCACTGGATAATTTTAGCTCCCTTGTCAAAGATCAGGTGACCATAGGTGTGTGGATTCATTTCTGTGTCTTGGATCCTATTCCATTGATCTACCTGTCAAAACAGCATTTTCTGTTCATCTGATGTACCCTGGGAATGTCACTGATGCCCAGCTACAGTGAGTGCTCTTACTTTTTGACTACTTTTGCTTTTATTTTTCTGCCATTACACAACCATTCAGCAGAAAAGAAAGGATAAGATTCACTAAGTGTTGACAACAACTTAGCTCTGATAGGACAAAAAGATCACAGAGGTAAACTTGATTGCTAAGGTAAGTTGTAAAATTCAAATAGATTGTCCTAATTATAGCTTTAAAAAGTAGAGCAGTTTAGCTAACTTACCACATGTTTAATTTTGACATTAGAACAATACGTACAAGCATACACATATATGCATGGGACATAAATTAGTAGTAATAAAAAATAGCTTGTGAATATTTTAAACTATGTTGCCTGTGTGTGGAATCTGTTTCCCTAACTGGGCTGACTTCTTAGGCCTCAGTGGGAAAAGATTTGCTTAGTCCTACAGTGACTTGATTTGCCGGGTGGATTGATACCAAAGGGGATCTCCCTTCTTCAGAGAAGGGGAGGTGGAAGGAATTGAGGTGGTTCTTTGTGTTGGAAGGACTGGGAGGAACAGGGCATTTTGGCGCACACCTTTAATCCCAGCACTTTGGAGGCAGAGGCAGGTGGATTTCTGAGTTTGAGACCAGCCTGGTATACAGTGTGAGTTCCAAGACAGCCAGGACTACACAGAGAAACCCTGCCTCGAAAAACCAAAAAGGAAAAAAAAAAAAGGAAGGACTGAGAGGAGGGGGACTGCAATTGAGTGCAAAGTGAATAAGTAAATTAATTAATGGAAGGGAGAGAGAGAGAGAGAGAGAGAGAGAGAGGGAGAGAGAGAGCAGTGCAGTGCAGTGCAGTGCAGCATAACAGCATAACTGCTGCCTGGAAGACTGGATAGAGTCCACAGCCAGTGAGTACCTACACCATTAAATAACATGAAAAACTGAAAAAGAAAGAAAAAAATCCCATTTATAGCATGCAGCTTCTGATATTTTACAATATGGAATCTTTATTCAAGATGAAGGGCCAGAGTTGTCAAAACTTAAAGCTGCTAACATTTCCAATTTAGTGATCATGGCATTAAAAATGGAATTTACTTAACCTTTGGTGTGTCCTCGAACATATAGATTAAGTCCGCAGAAATGTCAGTGTCCGGCCCTCAGAGAAAGAACATTGCTCTCAGGGTGAAACAGAAAGAAAATGAAATAAAACGTAACCTCACTGCATCATTCTAAAAAGAAAGAAAGAATGCTTGAATACTTACCTCCTGTTAAATTTGATAAATATGTTTTCCATACAGCATTTGCAAAGATTTGCCTTCATTGCTAACTATTGGAGTACCATTTTTTTTTCTGCCAACTTAGGTGGTCTTTCATATTTCACTACTTACTGCCTTAGGGAAAAGGAGGAAATTGAGAACAGGAAGTATATCCAGCAAAACAAGTAATATCAGAGATGTCTGTGGGAGTCAGAGCTCAAATGTTTGCTATGGAGTCAAAAAATGAAGCTGTGATGGAGGATTCGGTATGACCTACAATTATATACACTTAAGAGAGCCCAGAGCAAGGGTTTTCTCAGTGTTGTGCATTCATGGCTTCCTCTTATTCTGCTAAAAGCAAAGGAAAGAACATTATTCTAGATTCTTGAAAACCAACTAAGTCTCTCTGATACACTGATTATTTAGGCTCAAATCTAGTTGACTAAAAATAAATAAATACTTTTTCTCTTAAATGGTATGTGCCATAGATTCAAGTTCATCAAACAAGAAAGTAACACTGGGTTATTGGCTGCCTCCTATTTTATGTCTAGATACTACCCACTCTGACAATAATTTGTAAACTGCTGAGAAAAACTAAAACAGAAAGGACAACAACAAAACCCATAATCTTCTTCCAGATTCTCAAATGCTGCAAAGGTGTCTCATGGTTCTCAGGAGATGTGTTAACTTCCTTAAATATACACCTGGTCCTCCTTTCTGACCCTTGATTTGTTTCCAACCCACTGAATCTGGTTGATATTAGTTCCCATGTTGTCTCAGGAATTCTCTGTCTGAAATCTTTTGTTTTTTTATTTGTTTGTTTGTTTGTTTGTTTCTGTTAAGTGTGTGTCTGTCTGTGTACAAGAGGCTATGAACAGAGATCTCTGGTCTGGCCTGGTAGGAGAGTTCAAGGGAAGGAGAAAGAGCATGAACAGGGGGTGGGGGTGGGGTCCCATTTATCAATTATTGATCTTACAACACAAACCATTTGTCTCACCTAGGCATCCATCCCATATACAATCATCAAACCCAGATACTGTTCTGGATGCCAACAAGTGCTTGCTGACAGAAACGTGATATGTGATATAGCTCTCTCCTGAAAGGGTCTGCCAGTACCTGCCAAATACAAATGTGGATGCTCAACAGTCATCCATTGAACTGAGCACAGGGTCCCCAATGAAGGAGCTAGAGAAAATAGCTGAGGAGCTGAAGGAGTTTACAGCCCCATAGAAGAAACAACAATATGAACTAACCAGTATCTCCAGAGCTCCCAGGGACTAAACCACCAATCAAAGAGTACACACAGTGGAACTCTTGGCTCCAGCTGCATATGTAGCAGAGTATGGCCTAGTCAGACATCAATGGGAGGAGAGGACCTTAGTCCTGTGAAGGCTCTATGCCCCATTGTAGGGGAATTCCAGGACTGGGAATGGAAGTGGGTGGGTTGGTGACCAGGGAGAAGGGGGAGAGGATAGAGTGAGGGTGTTTTCAGAGGGGAAACAAGGAAAGGGGATAACATGTGAAATGTAAATAAAGAAAATATTCAATTAAATAAATAAGAAAATAAAATAAAAGAGTAAGCAAGTGTGCATGAGTGTGTTCCTCCTCTTTGCTCTTCATTACAGATGTGTTATTTGAAATTTCATGAGAAACTTATTGAAAATGAGAGACTATATCTTATATGTGTGAGCTAAACTTAACCACATTCCCTTTTTGTCAAGATTACTTCATAGAAAAAGAAATAAGATTGGAACTATGTATTTTTGAAATTCATAAATCTCCAAAATTAATACAATCAATGAAAGTAATTTATTTTACCCATATACACTTTAAAATATTGGTTAGGTTTATATTTATTGAAGTAATATTGTCTTATATTACTTGATAATATGTGCATAGGCCTGCCACAATTTAAACTTAAAGAAATAGTTTTGAGTTTAATTAGTTTTCCATTATTAAACTTAAGCTATCTGTTAAAGTCAAAAATGAAAATTTGAGCCTGATAATCATACTGAAGGGTCTTCATTGCTCACTTGAAAACAGACATAATTTTAGTATGGGTAAAAGATTACTTTTATAGAAGATATAACAAGCAAAATTGAAATGATGAAATCGGTTAAATTCATAAAATACACATATCATGTCTTTATTAGATATCATTTAATTTTTTCACTTGATTTTCACAGAAAATACTCTATGTTGGCATTCCATTATGTAGAAAAAAACTAAGAAATCTACTTCAGTTCTAACTGTATATTCCAGAAGCAAAAGGATAGATTCTCTAGGTCATACAAGTAGATAATTTATTATAAGCCAGTAAACTATAGAGGGCAACACATGACTTCTCTGAGCCATTGCCTGGTTTATCTGATTCATCTCCTAAGTGAACTTGACTCCTCTCAGCTCCTGAAGTTCATTGCCTCATTTGTCATAGTGAAATATGAAAACTGCTAGATATCACCTCATAAACTCTAATTGTTCTAATTGAAAAAATATTTCTGAACCATATTAAGTGGACTTTTTAAAACATTTGCATTTAAAATTTCCTAATTGAATGCTCTATTTTGTAAAATCTTGAGTTAAGGTTTCTATCAGTATATAACTTTATGGTAGAGTAACATGGAATAGAAAAAAGTGTTTATCATGTATAGTCATTATTATTTTTAGCATGAAATTTCCCTGCCATATGTTTACAAAATTTTTAGTATGCTGGCATCCTTGTATAAGTGCTTTTAACAGAAATGGACTTACATCATTTCCCCAGTCCT
This sequence comes from Mus minutoides, assembly GCA_902729485.2. NCBI lineage: Eukaryota > Metazoa > Chordata > Mammalia > Rodentia > Muridae > Mus > Mus minutoides. The sequence continues at coordinate 95,861 of LR752213.1, read as the reverse complement.
TCCCTCTACCAAGTCCCTTCCTTAAAACAATCTAATGTCCTCTAAAGAGGATACCCTCTTTTTCTTTAATTATATTTGTTATTAGAGTATATGCATGAATATATTATGTATTATATGTTATAGATTATAAATATTATACAATAATATGTTATAAATTATACAATTTACATATGCATATATATGTGAGTATGTTTTTATTAATGTGTATATGTCTTTAAGGCTGACAACTCTGCATTTAGTAACTTATAATGGGATCCATCCATGGGAAAGGATTCTTATCCTTCTTCCAGTAGTCATTTGTTTCCTGTAGTTCTTTGTCTAAGGATAAGAGAAAGTGAAAATGTTTCCCCTCTCTATTAACATGTCCACTGATATTAATACTCCTCAAGTCTATGGATAGTCTTTCTTTCAGTTTTTGATCCATACTTTGCTTCCTTATTTGCTCCTGTTAGTATTTTGTTACCCCTTCTAAGAACTGAAGTATCTACACTTTGATCTTCCTTCTTTAGCTTCATATGGTCTGTGAATTGTATCTTGGATATTCCACTGTGGGGCTAATATCCATTTATCAGTGAGTGCATACCATGTGTGTTCTTTTGCAATTGGTTTTCCTCACTCGGGATGATATTTTCTAGTTCCATCCATTTGCCTAAGAATTTCATGAATTTGTTGTTTTTAATTGCTGAGTAGTACTCCATTGTGTAAATGTACCACATTTTCTGTATCTGTTGAGGGACATCTTGGTTGTTTCCAGCTTCTAGTTATTATAAATAAAGCTTCTATGAACATAGTGAAACATGTGTCCTTGATCCATCCCATATATAGTCACCAAATGCAGATATTATTATGGATGCCAAGAATTGCATGCCTCAGAAGCTTGATATGGTTGTCTCCTGAGATTCTGCCAGAGCCTGACCAATACAAAGGTAGATATTTACATCTAACCATTGAACTGATCACAGGGTCTCCAAGGGAGGAGTTAGAGAAAGGACTGAAGGAGATGAAGGGGTTTGCAACCCCATAGGAAGAACAACAATATCAACCAACCAAAGCTCCCAGGGTCTAAACCACCAACCAAGCAGTGCACATGGAGGGACCCATGGCTCCAGCTGTATTCGTAGCAGAGAATGTCCTTGTCAGGCATCAGTGGGAGAAGAGGCCTTTGGTCCTATGAAGGTTCGATGCCCCAGTGTAGGGGAATTCGAGGGTGGGAAGGCAGAAGTGGATGGGTGGGTAGGGGCACACTGCCATAGAAGCAGGAGGAGGGGGTATAGGATAGGGTTTCTGGGAGAGTGAAATCTAGAAAGGGGATAACATTTGAAATGTAAATAAAGAAAGTAGCCAATTAAAAAATAATACTCAAGTATAATTTATGCAACCATTTCTAGGAGAGACTGCATCACAGCAGACTTCCTGGTATAGTGGCGCTTTCAGTACTTATACCCTCTTTTCCATGTTTCCTCATTCCTCTTGAGTAGACCAAAAATCCAATTAGGCTGCTGTAATTTCCAACATGCAATTGTCATTTCTTGCAACTTTATGAATATTTTGCCAAGTTGGCAATTGCTTTGGTTCATAAGTATTGTGGTTCCCTGGGCCTATTTGTTTCCCTCACATGGAAGCTTACATATTATTTTCTAAGAACATTGAAGCTGAACCACAAGAAAGAGACTTTTATGCCATTCTCAATTTTACTCATCTGACTCATATGTCCTAAGTATGTGGTGGCTTCAGCAACAGAGGGTGGCCTCAACCCTGTGATTCAATAAAGCATATATAATTAAACTATATTGTTTTAAGAGTCCCTTGGACTACCCTGTCCAACTCTTCTAAAGAAGTTATTAAAATCTTTACTGGGATTTTAGTCCACATGGGAGGTTTTATTGACTCCTGTGGCTTAAGTTTCTTCAGAACTAATGCCAGTAACTGACAACTGGGACCTCATAAAACTAATGAAGCTTTTGTACAACCAAGGAAACAATTAGTTGAGTGAAAAAAAAAACACAGAATGAGCAAGAATATTTGTAGCTATACATCCGACAAAGGATTTCTACCAATAATATATAAATAAATCAAGAAATAAGTGTCAAGCAAACAAATGATCACCTCCAAAAATGGGCTAAAGATCTAAACATAAAGTTTTCAATAGAAGATTGCCTAAGTAGTATCTCAAAGGTATTCCTTATCCTTAGTAATTAGAGAAATGTTAATTAAAACATCTTTGAGGTTTACTCTGTTCCCTGTCTCAATGTCCTGTCTATAAAATAATGGGCAATAAATTGTACCTAGGTTGTAGAGAAAGAGGAACACTTGGTGTGGACAGAAGTTGGTTCAGGAACTCTGGGAATCTGAATGGAGGAGCTTCAAAAATCTAAAAACAAAACTTCAATATAAACCACTAATTGGCATATACCTAAAGGTCTTGACATCCTACTCCAAAGATACTTGCTCAGCAATGATCATTGCCACCATATTCACAGTATCAAGAAATGGGAAAAAAAAAACCTAATGTCTTTCAACAGACGAGTGGATGAGGAAAATGTGGATTACAAAGGAGAACTATACACAATGAAATATTATTCAGCTACATGAAAAGGGAAATCATAAACTTTGCAGTTAAGTAAATAGATTTGGAAAAAATATTGTGTGAGATAACAGAGATCCACAAATACAAACTTCACATCATATCTCTCATCTGTGATTCCTAGCTCCACTTTCTCAGATAGATATGGGTAGACAACTTGGAGAAATCCCAGTAACCACAAAAGTAGAAATAGAGCATTGGGAGGAGTCTGGGAGGGTAATAGCCAGATACTGGTGAGGTGAAGCCGGAAATTAATTAACAAGTAGACGCCTCAGCTTGGAAAGTTGAAGGAAACCTACACCAAAGGAGGAAGGACTCAAACAACATCAAGTTTCTTTGATAAAGCCTTAATGTATCATATTACTTCATATTTACCTAAGATTAGCCAATGGATAAATAGATAAACGATAGATAGATAGATAGATAGATAGATAGATAGATAGATAGATAGATAGATGATAGATAGATGATTGATAGATAGATAGATAGATAGATAGATAGATAGATAGATAGATAGATAGATAATAGGTAGGTGGATAGGTGGATAGATAGATTGATAAGTATAGAACTATCTACAATTGCTTTTTAATCAAAGGTAAAATCATAAAAGTAATATATTCTCTTGTTTGTATTAAATTAAAAATTAACAATTAACTTTAAAACTTTCATTTTTATTTTATTTGTTTTAGATCAAACAGGTATTTTGCTTGTATACGCATTTATTTTCTCTTACCTGTTACAATAGTGACTAATTTCTTTTTTTTTAATTTTTTATAATTCAAATTCTTTTTTTTCAACTTTCATTAGATATTTTCTTCATTTACATTTCAAGTATTATCCAGAAAGTTCCCTATACCCTCCCCGCTCCCGGCCCTGCTCCCCTACCCATCCACTCCCACTTCTTGGCCCTGGCATTCCCCTGTATTGGGGCATATAAAGTCTGCATGACCCAGGGGCCTCTCTTCCCACTGATGGCCAACTAGGCCATCCTCTTCTATATATGCAGCTAGAGACATGAGCTCAGGGGGTACTAGTTAGTTCATGGTTGTTCTTCCACCTAGAGGGTTGAAGACCCCTTCAGCTCCTTGGGTACTTTCTCTAGCTCCTTCTTCCTTGGGAATCCTGTGTTACATCTAATAGCTGACTGTGAGCTTCCACCGCCATGTTTGCCAGGCATTGGTATATTTTCCCCCGAGACAGCTATATCCGGGCCCTTTCAGCACCATCTTGCTGGCATATGCTATAGTGTCTATGTTTGGTGGCTGATTGTGGGATGGATCCCTGGCAGCCGCAGTCGTTGGGTTCATCCTTTGGATTCAGCTTCACACATGATCTCTGTAACTCTTTCAATGTGTGCTTTGTTCTTAATTCTAGGAAGGGGTGATGTGTCCACATTTTGATCTTCCTTCTTCTTGAGTTTCATGTGTTTAGTAAATTGTATCTTGGGTAGTCTAGGTTTCTGGGCTAATATCCACATATCAGTGAGTACATGTTATGTGAGTTNCACACACACACACACACACACACACACACACACACACACATTATCTAGCTGAACCACATCAATGCATAAAACAGTCAGAAATAATTAGCAGGTGTTAAAGTTTGGAATGAGCATGGCAACAAATTACTCATGATTTATTTGACTATATATCGCCGTACTATAACAATAATATAATACCTTTTGTTTTTACTACTAAGGTGGGACTATACATTGTCTGAGTATAACAATAGTATAATACTTCTAATTTTTGGTGCTTGATACATAGAAAAAGAATTTTACTTTAAACGGGTACTAGATAGGCCATTTTACGACCGCAAATGAATGCTTCACCTATATGCCTAATAGAGGTCATCATCACAGTAATTACCATTGTAAAATGCTAATTAACTCACAAAAATGACCAGACATCCTGCTAAAAATATATACCTGGTTGATAATTTAATATTGTTACCTCATGTAATGACTTTAGAAGTATATAATAAATTTTCTTTTTAGCATATGCCTTGCTGAAAAGTCTGACTTTAAAGTAAATCAATGTTAAAAATAGTATCACAAAGATAAAGAAATGGCATTCTTAACTACACATCAATTTTTCTCTATAAATAGAAAACATTTTATCACTGTATTGTTACTAAATTGACATTCAACATCAGATGAATTTAGTTTAATGGCAATGTGATTTGTACCACTCTATTTTATATTTGTATAATCTAGGAATAGATCTTAAGCAAAAGAAAAACTTAGAAAATCGCATCCATTTATCTCTACAATGATTTGCTTTATAAATCTACACAGTAATGTGACAACTCACATTAATATATTCAAATAATACTTGATACACATTTCAAAACATGTGCCCAGTGTGTCGAGGAAAGCATTGTTTGAATAAAAACCTTAAGTTTTAATATTTTAAGCTTGTCAACATAAAGGCAACTATTTGCAATTATTTTATATAACTTTATTTCATGTCTGGGTAAGTGAAAAATAGTATGTGTACACAGGCACCTTGTTAAAAAATAACATATATTAAGATTTTCTTTTATTTTGGGGTGGAGATTTTATTTTAGAGTGATTGTTTAAACAGAATCTCTATATAGCAAGCTGGCATGAAAAAGAAAGTGCAGACAATGTCCTTGAACTTCTGATCCTCCTGCCTTTACTTCCTAAGGATAGAGTTTATAGGGATGGATATACCACAGTTTATAAAATGCTTGACATAGAATTTGGGGCTTCCAGCATGATAAGTAAGCCAATTACTGATATAAATATATAAAAAATAATTTTATTTGCTATGGAAACAAATCCTTCACTGCCCTAACTGTGCTGCCTTAAAAATAAGTTATTTGAGTCTTATGTATTTTATAATGAGAGTTAATCATTTAATGATAAGTATTATGAGGATAAAAAAAAACAGGTTAGCTTTCTAGTATGAATCAGCATATTTTGGATGTCTGCCATGTATCTGAATACTCCAAATTTGTAATATGTTTAGATATTTGAATTCTATTAACATAGCATAATATCACTTGCTTTACAATTATCTATGATAGCAAATGAGCTAGAAAAAAAGTTTGTAAGGATAATATGTATAGATGACAGTGAAAATTCCCAAATTAAAGAGCAAGTAAATATCTTCAACAAAATTATAGAAGAAAACTTTCTTAACCTAAAGAAAGAGATGCCCATGAATACAAAAAAAAAAACAAAATACAAAAAAAAAAAAACCAAATAAACAAAACCTTATAGAACTCCAAATACATTGGGCCAGAAAAGATATTCCCCCGTCACATAATAATCAAAATACCAAATGCACAAAACAAAGAAAGAATATTAAAAGCAGTAAGAAAAAATGGTCAAATAACATCTAAAGGTAGACCTATCAGAATTACACCAGACTTCTCAACAGAATATAAAAGCCAGAAGATCCTGGACAGAAGTCATACACACACTAAGAGAACACAAATGCCAGACCAGGCTACTGTATCTAGCAAAACTGTCAATTGCCATAGGTGGAGAAACAAAGGTATTCCAAAACAAGAACAAATTTACATAATATCTTTCCACAAATCCAGTCCTTGAAAGGATAATAAATGGCAAAGATCAACGCAAGGAAAAAGAAGATAGCCATATAAACATAATTGTACCTTTAACCACAAAAATAACAGGGAGCAGCATTACTTTTTCATTATACCTCTTAATATCAATGGACTCAATTTCCAAATAAAAAGCCATATACTAAGAGACTGGATATGTAAACATGACCCAACATTTTGCTGCATACAAGAAAACCACCTCAGTGACAAAGACAGATACTACCTTAGAATAAAAGGCTGGAAAACAATATTCCAAGCAAATGATCAGAAGAAACAAGCTGGAATAGCTGTTCTAATATAGAATAAAATTGACTCTCAACCTAAAGTTATCTAAAAAGATAAGGAGGGACACTTCATACTCATCAAAGATAAATTCTCAATTCAGAACATCTATGCTCTGAATGCACGGGTACCTACATTCATAAAAGAAACTTTGCTAAACCTCAAAGCATACATTACACCTCACACAACAATAGTGTGAGACTACAACACCCAACTCTCATCAATGGGCAGATCATGGAAATAGAAACTAAACAGAGATACAGTGAAAATACAGAAGTTATGAACCAAATGGATTTAATAGATATCTCTAGAACATTTTATCCTAAAACAAAAGGATATACCTTCTTCTCAGCACCTCATGGTACCTTCTCCAAAACTGACCATAAAATTGATCACAAAACAGGCCTCGACAGATACAAGAAGATTGAAATAATACCATATATCCTTTCAAATCATCATAGACTAAGGCTGATCTTCAATAACAACATAAATAATAGAAAGCCCACATCCACGTGGAGAAGCTGAAGAACACTCTACTCAATGATAACTTGGTTAAGGAAGAGAGAAAGAAAGAAAGAAAGAAAGAAAGAAAGAAAGAAAGAAAGAAAGAAAGAAAGAAATTAAAGACTTTATAGAGTTTAATGAAAATAAAGCCACAATATATCCAAACCTGAAACACAATGAAAGCAGTGCTAAGAGGAAAACTCATAGCTCTGAGTGCCACCAAAAAGAAACTAGAGAGAGCAGATCCTATCAGCTTGACAACACAACTGAAAGCTGTAGAACAAAAAGAAGCAAATATATCCAAGAGAAGTTAGACTACAGGAAATAATCAAAATCAAGGATGAAATCAACCAAGTAGAAATTAAATATATATATATATATATATATATATATAAAGATTCAACCAAACCAGAAGCTGGTTCTTTGAGAAAATCAGCAAGATAGATAAACCCTTAGCCAAACTAACCACAGGACACAGAGACAATATCTAAATCAACGAAGTCAGAAATGGAAAGGGAGATATAACAATGGAAATTGAAGAAAACCAAAAAAACCATCAGGTCCTATTACAAAAGCCTATACTCAACAAAACTGGAAAATCTGAATGAAATGGACAATTTTCAAGACTAATACCAGATACCAAAGTTAAATTGGGATCAGATAAACAATATAAGCATTCCCATAACCTGTAACGGAATAGAAGCAGTGTCATTAATAGTCTCCCAACCAAGAAAGAAAGAAAGAAAGAAAGAAAGAAAGAAAGAAAGAAAGAAAGAAAGAAAGAAAGGAAGGAAGGAAGGAAGGAAGGAAGGAAGAAAGAAAGAAAGAAAGAAAGAAAGAAAGAAAGAAAGAAAGAAAGAAACAAAGAAACAAAGAAACAAAGAAACAAAGAAACAAAGAAACAAAGAAACAAAGAAACAAAGAAACAAAGAAACAAAGAAACAAAGAAACAAAGAAACAAAGAAACAAAGAAAGAAAGCCATCCCAGGAGTTGATGGATTTAGTGCAAAATTCTATCAGATCTTTCAAGAAGACCTAATACCAATACTCTTCAAACTATTCCACAAAATATAAACAGAAGGAACACTGCCAAAAAAAAATAATAACTCCAAAAATAAAAACTTCAATGACAAAATATAAATCCAAGCAGAAGAACTAACCAATAGAATCACTTGTATGGAGAACCAGTTATTATGGGACTAGGATAAGGAAAAGGAATTATATCATAGAGCTAAAATCAATGACAAAGTATGAATGGTACATGAGATCTGTGAGCAAATTATTAAAACACCAAAACTATACAAATTATGAGCATAGTAAGAAAAAATCACAGTGCAAAGAGTATACAATATTTTTAATAAAAATCATAGAAGAAAAAATTTCAAATCTAGAGATAAGGATGCTCAATTAGCTGGAAGAGACCTACAGAAGGATTTAAGATATTTGGTTGACAGCATGTATTGCTCTTGAAAAACATCATTTGAATCCTAATACCCACATATGAAGTCAGAATTTCTTGAAATTCCATTTTCTGAAGATCTTTGATCTAGTGTCCACTTCTGTCATCCACATGAACTGCACACACAGGATGGACATTCATATACACAAGAACACTTATATACACAAACTAAAAATAAACTAAATGTTATTGAAATAATTTTAATAAAACATATTGTTTGGTTTAAGCAAAAATATAGAAAATGTAATCAATATTTCACATTCTCTGAAAGCTAATTTGGGGTATAAAGGTAATTATAAAATATATAATAAAATTCTTGTGTCAAAGGACCACTTTTAATATCACTTTGAGAAATAAATGGACTAAAGAGACTAATGATGTCTTAGTTCCATGCATAAATGAAAGTGATACAAATAGATTTAATTTATGTATCTGTGACTTTGTATGAGATTTCTGAAATCTTAAAAATGAAAATACATTGTTCTAATTCTGAGTTATATATTTAAGAATTCAATACTTGAAGTAAGAGATCCCAAATATATTTTATAAAACCTGTTTATCATTGTTATCTAAGAAAAGAAATACCAGCTGATTTATATTATAATAGAAAATACAATCCCATGCCCAAGTTTAATAAGAAAATCCAAAATAATTTTATATTATTATTTAAAGTATCACATTTCCATTGCCATGTTTGCTAAGTAAAAACGTGGCTGCCATGTATTATACAGAATATGTCCTTCATTTCTAATTCATTAGAGTCACATTTTCTCACCTTTATTCAATAGGGAAAAGAAAAATTCAATCCTTTTCAGTAATGATATTCGTTTGCTGATCCAAAAATAGTTTTCACATTTATCTCATAAAGGACAAGAACAACTGAAAGTTATAGAGTGGCAACATTTTCCACACCACGTAGCTTCTTTCTACAAACCAAATAACAATGAAATATGGTTAAATTTTAAAGAGAGGTTTATTTGAAAAACAAAAAACAAAAAGAACTATTAACCAAGGAAATACCCTAAATAAACAACCATAACTATTCTAAGTGAGAAATATTTATATAACATTTTATAAAAATAAAAATATAGAATTCAAAAGGTTACTAATTATCAAATGATTAGAATTTTCATTTAAATGATTACTTATGCAAGGACTGTAGATTCACATAAAGATACAGAAAAAGACACATATATATTCTATGTACAAATTTTCCTAAAATTTCCTAAATTTTTATACTACAATACTATAGACAGAATTTCAGCCTTGATACAGTTAAAATCCAGAATATATCTATTGATGACCTAATCAAGGTCCCTTATTGTATGCGTGGCTTTTATATCACTGAGAGCAACTGATAAGAGCAACTATAATAGCTCTGGAGGTTTATTTAGGGTATGTCCTTGATTAATAGTTTACTACTTTTCTTTTCCTAAGTAATATTCTGTTCTATGTACGTAGCAGTTTACTTAACAATTTGCTTATTAAAAAAAAAGAATCTGATATAAGCAGTTTTGGAATGGTGCTAGTAACAGTAATGTAAATATCTGTGTACAGGATTTGTGTGACCATCATCCTTTCTCTAGTAGAATTGCCAGACTTGTAGTTGCTACATCATAGAATAGTAGCGTTAATAGTTTTGGCATAAATTTAACTTAGCAATTTAGTCACAATTTGTTAAGATAGTCTGTGTAAATAAAAAATCAATAGTTATTATCTCAAAGGTTATCAAATTTCAAATAATTCGTGTTGTTGTAAACTCTCCTAATGTCATCATGCAATCCATAATTTAAAAGTTCCTGGTGCTACTGATGTAATCATGCCTCTGCAGCTGCCTGCTATATACAGCTAAAGTCCAGAGCAGATACAATGATATATATAACCTGTAATAATAGAAATGATTAGCTATGTAACTAGTTTATGTATTTACTATATTGTGTTATTATTTATGCATATATACATACATACATGTATACACACATACAGGTTTTTCTGTAGTTTTATTGTTGTTTCTTCCTGGGTAAAATCTCCATTTAGCACCCAGTCCAAACAGCCATCCCTCATGCAAGAGATCAGATACTGTTTTTGGATTTTAAGGCAACTGTTAGTCTCAGAGGACATCACCTTTTTGTTCCTACAGTTTTCTTTCAAATTCGACCATACTATGAATTGCTGGCATTTAAAATGTCCAATGTTTTTATATTTTAGACAAATAAAAATACTTAAAAATAGTAACTAATTAGGTTGGCTATTTGTCAACTCCTTTAACTTAATAATAATTTTTCATAATATATGTATTAATTCATTACCTTCTAATACTATATGACCTGTAACTATATCTCAATAAAGTGGGAAGAAAAACTAATATCCAAACCACAGTTCCTTCTCCCTCCACTTCTCCCAGCTGACTCCTACCATGCCTTCTACCTAAGAAAAGCACAGATGTCCAAGAGAGGACAGCATAACAGGACAAAAAAAAAGATACAATAAAGCTAAGGCAAAAGCCTTTTTTTGAGGCTGACCAAGGCAACCCAATAGGAGGAGACAGTCTCAAGAGCAGGCAAAAAAGGCAGAGAAATACTCATTCCAATTATTAGGAGCCCCATCAACCACCAAGCTAACAGCCATAACACATATGCAGAGGACCTGTTATAGACACAAGCAGGCCTTGTATTATCCACTTCAGTGCTCTTTATGAATAAGCTTATATCACTTAATAACAGGTTTAAATTTGACAAAATATGGTGACATGATATTAAAATAATTTTATTGGTGGAGAGAAAAGGACTTTATTAATATCCATACACAAATGCTAATTCTATTGAACATGTTATCATGAGAATTTATAAATAAATGTAATGGAAGTTTTAAAAATTCCCACTTCAAGATGTCAAAAAATACTTAAAGAAAAATTAAAGACAGAATAGAAATGGCCTGGTACCCTGATAATTGAATGAGTTGAAATAAGCATGTGGATTCTCCTATGTTTATTCTGAATAACAAATGTCATCAGAATGAAAATTCTATCAAGAAATTTGGTAGATAGTGTCAAACTGACATTAAAATACTGATTAATAATAGTGCTGGAAGATTTATGTATCATGGTGGATGACACCAACATTCTGAGCAATCAAGAGACTGAAAAATGATAATTGCTGAGAATTTAATAACATGTTCTACATAGTGGGTATCAGAAGAGCCATGACTTCATAGAACAATCAGTCTTGAAAAATACAATAAAACATTAAAAGTAAATTATAAACTAAAAATTGAAAAGGGTATTACATTCAAAGACATGCTCCTAATGATCTATCCTCTTTAGTCAGGGTTACCTGATAATAGTGTATTTCTTAAGAACTGATGAATTGATTAATTCATCAATGACAGTGCCTTTGTTATTCAGTTACTTTTTAATAATATCTTTAGCTGGGTGTGAAGCCTCGTCGTATGAGTCATTTAGGGAAACTTTTATACCCAAATTGATTCAACAGTAGAAAATATTTTATTTGTTTGTTTTTCTTTTTAGTTCAAGTTGCTATAAGAAAAATGAAAAAGGCAGGTGTCTTAGAGAAGAATAAACAATGTAACAATTCTGACCTGAGAATGCAAAGATCAAAAATCTAAAAGATCTATTAGAGCTTCTTTACAGATGGCCCAACTTCACTGTGTTCTTACTACTAAAACATGGAAGAGTTAGAGGAGATAAAACCATAATCAGAATATAGGTACAAAATATATTTTCAATAAAAAAATAGAAAATCATAAACATTTGTAAAACCAAATATGGTGATACAGACCTTTTATACTAGCACTTAGAAGTCTAAGGAAGAAAGATTTCTGATGATCAGAGCCCAGACTGGCATACATAATGTGTTCCAAGCCAATTGAAACTACCCATAGCAACAGTCTATTTCAAAAGAATAAAAATAATAACAATAATAATTTAACATTTAACATAATATAGTGATGTTTAAAAGAAATGAATGTTCATAATTGAGGTATGTAAAGAAACTTTTCTCAAAATTAACCTGTATTGAGGCATTATGGAAGCAGAGCCATGGTGCAAAAGGGTTCATTACTTCATCTTTTCTACTTGTAGTATGGCTGAAATTTCTGCACTAAAATATTAAAAAATAAAGAAGTAAATAAGTTCAATCTGTACCAAAGTAATGATTTGTTTATCACAGCACAACATATTTACTTGGCCATGAGTAAAGACTAAATAAAATTCCTTCTATTAGGAGGTAATTTATTTGGAGATTTCAAAGTGAAAACTCTTCAAATTACAAATTTCTAGGTTTCCTTCAAAGCATCAAGTCCACAAAGATGAGTTTTAAAATAAATCAGGGACTTCAAAAATGTGAAACAACATGATTTAGACACTCCCTTCAATTTCACCCCAAGCCTGTCTGTTCTATAGTTTAACTCACTTTGCCATATTGTCAGTATGACAACAGAGCTAAGAAACATTTAATGTGAACTGAAGCCATCTGCTTTTTATTCCTACCCTTATTAAAATTTCATATTAATGGCCTGTCAATTTAAAATGAATACTCAAAAATGCCACAATACAGTCTTGAATTGTGGATACATTCCTATTGCAGGACATCTTATTACTTATTTATATTTTGTTCCTGACCTTCCAAAGTAACAAACCACCTACAAGCCAGATATAGGAAGTTGGAAAACAGCATGCATGTGGAAGGCAAAGTTATTTCAGAAGGCATGGAATGCAGAGATTTAATATGATAAATAGATTCAGATTTGCCATAGAGAATCAGTGTGCAAAGGTTTCTACCATATATTCTCCTTAGGCCTTTCTGGGAACTATGTTTTTTCAATCTAGCCACGTGATTTCTACATCTCCATGCTAAAATTATTTCATTTCACTTTTGGGTGCAGTTGCTGGTTACAGCAATTGGTATATTTCCAATGATTATTAGGTGTTGATAAATTCTAAATTATAAAGCTGTTAACAGCTGTGCTTTCTATCATTTAGAAATAAAGACACTGGCAGTGAAAGCAAGCGATGAAACCAATTAACTAAACCAGAGATGTAAACCCTATCATCAGTACTCCAGTCTATGAGTTCCTGAGTCAGCGCTGTGTATTTGTTTACTCCACTACATTTTCCAATGTGCTTCAAACAGACTTCCTTTTGGCTTTGTACAATTTAATTTTCGTATACACTCTTGCAACCACCTACGTAATGAACTGTATGTGTGTCATACAGGTCTTTGATCAAAGTCGAGAGTTATTTTTACAACTGCTTATTTTTCCAACCCAAGAACTAATACTCAGAAATACTTATGGAAATCAAATGAACTGTATTATGCTATGGTTTCTGGAAATATTTTATACATTTTGTATGTGTACATTACTACAATGGGATGGGCTCAGTAGAAGTTTCAGCTAATGAAAGAAGACATTGTATTTGCAACTGTTTGCACCACTGAAGGGTTCTCTCACTGAAAATGACATTCTGTCACATTTACTTCAAATTACAACTGCACAGACAAGATGAGTGATGACAATACGTGAAACTAAATTTAAAAATGCCTAATGCTAAAGCAGAGGGATGGGCAGTCTGTTGAATATGATATTATGCATGTTGGGGTTTTTTTTTTTTTTCAGCATAAAAATTTAACAGTTATCTCCCATCATCATATCAAACATATTCTGGACAGAGAAAATAATTACTGGGCATCCCTTTATACTGTGAAGTGGTGGATAACAAAGGGTAGTGAGTTTACACAGTTGATAATAAGCTTGAGTACAATTCCTTTGCTGATTTGTTTCTGTTAGAGGGAGATTGGAATTTCACTCCTAGTTCCAAATTTTATTTAGGTTTCTTGTTATCTCACCAATTGTTTATTTCACCATGTAACACTTTCTATTGTACATTTTCATAATTTTCACTTCTTAACCCCTATTTACAAGCAAAGGAAATGGAAACAATTTATTTATGAAAAGACACATATTTACCTTGTTATTTTTGATATAGTTTTATGTATACACTTTGTTTTTCTCAAGCTTTCTCATCATGAAGTTTAAGAGAAATTGGAGACATGATCAAGTGATATTCACAAGAAAAATGACAAATTTCTTATTCATATGATTCTTTCTTCCATAGTTTACTTTATCTCCAGAAGAGATAAAAATCCCCAAATTTCAATGCTAGCATGCAAACTAGCCAATTACACTCAACAGTCTAAAATAACAGGGATCACCAATTTGTCACCTAAACTTCATAAAAGAACACTGATGTTTTTGCTTACTTCTGCATTCTTGAGTATATATAGACATGTTCCCTGTTCTTAAAAACCAGGCTTTGATATTCTTTGTCATCAGGAGTGCAACCTTTTAAATAGAGTTACAATATATTTCTTTTCATGGGAGGATTCAACCCAGTGGCTAGCCTTTGTTAGAGAAAAGAATTGTTCCAACATATTCTGAAAAGTTAATGAAGAATCTCAGTGAGCCTGTTGGAAATGCAGTAGTTTGTAATGGGCTCCATAGCTTGGGCATCACTGAATCTTTCCTTTGTGTAGCCAAAACTCCCATCTAAAACTGAGAAATAAACAGTGGGTGGCATTCTTGAAGCCATTCTACTCCAGTACATTTCCTAAAACAAAAATCATTACTCTTGTGTAAGTAGCAAGAGCATTTGGTTCTAGATATAGAAAAAAGATGGAGCTGAAATGTTAAATGAACCATTCCTCAGAGGACAGAAAACCATGGCTTCCCTTAAAGTCAAAGCAGGTGGAAGCGAGTGAGTGTGAGCACACAAATACAGTTCCAAGAACACCTCAAATGCCGAGTTACAACAGATGACAGGCTTGGCTGTGGCACCTCTGAGTTTACTTGCCTTCATCTGTGCTGTCATTGCTAACACTTAGAGATAGAAATGAACTCAGAGTCTTTTCTTCCTAGCTCTCTCAAAGCTTGAGAAGAGAAGAGAAAGGAAATCACTTCAGAGCAACCAACAGAACCAATGTCCACACAGTTCCACAAGGAATTATGCTGGACTTCCTTTCCTCTGACAAGCCCCAATAAAACTGTAATTTTCTTTAATTGTGTTTCAATCATTTACTCCTTTCTCATCACCCATCACTACTTTTCTCATCTATTTTCTCTGACCTGTACCTCTATCACAAACTACTAGTTGGTATATAGTGCATCCAGTTAGTGTTTCTCTTATTCAGCTACTTAGGCAATCACTTAAAGAGAATTCTGATCATGTTGCCCTCAGTATTTTGCTTGAGGATTCTTTGTCATTGAGTCAGCTAGATAGCTGAATGACATGTATCACAACTGTGTAATGAACATGATCACTAAATATTATTTTCATAAGTTAGGAAAGAACAGTGCTTAAATCAAATATCCAAAGATGACCAACTGTTTGAAATGCTAGAATCTGTCAGAAAGGATGTAGAGGTTGACTACACGGATGGTTCTTCATCACCACAGTAGAGTTCCTACACAACAAGTTATCACGAATGTAGTGACTCAAAATGAAATTCATTTGTTTTCTCATTGTCCAATATGTCAAGTATCCAAGTATTTAGGATCTCTTCTCACCACCTCAAATCCAGGCTAAAATCAAGTTTTCTGCTTGGATCTGAGCTGTGGGAACTTGCTATTCTCTTCTGAGATTATGTGCTTGCAGGATTTGGTGTACTGCAGTACTGGGGCTAAGGTCAAAGTGTTTAGGCTGCCTGGTGTGTATGAATTGAGTAAGGCTGTTGCACTCACAGTTTCCCAGTGTACTTACATGCACCATGCCTCCATGCTCAAAGCCAGCAGTACAAATCCTCCTTCAGATTGATTTTCTCTCATACTGAAATCTCTCTTGATCAAGAGCTTTACTTCTTTTAAGGATTGGTTTTGTTTGATTTTGTTAGATTTAGAAAGGGACGGTGCACTACAGACAACACACATCTTTACAGATTGCTCTGCCATAGAATATAATATCATCCTAGAAGTCACTGTCCCATCATACCCACAAGACCACTTGTGAGATCAACCTTAGAACTTGGCATAGTATAGTTGTATTATGTTATCTTATAAAGTTTTCAACAATCTTTACATTGGCAGGTATTTAAATTTTCTTTTTCTCATAGTTTATTTTTTATTCACATTACAGCCCAACCGCAGGTCCTTTCCTCCTTGCCTCCCAGTCCTTCCCTTAGAAGTCCTTCTCCTCATATCCCCTTCTGTTTCTCTTCAAAGAAAGGGAAATGACCCTTGAGTACCAACTCACCCTGAGACATCTAACCCAATAGAACTAAGCACCATCTCTCTCACTGAGGCACAACCAAGCAGTCCAGGTAGATTAAGAGGATCCAGTGGCAGCGAACAGAGACAGCCCATGTGCTCCAATGAACCCACATGAAGTCTAAGTTGCACATCTGCTATGAGGGGGTGGGGGTTGAGGAGGCTAGGTCCAGCCCTTGCAGACTCTTTGGTTGATGGTTCCATCTCAGTGAAACACCATGGTCCTAGGTTAGTTGACTCTGTAGGTCTTCTTGTGGTGTACTTGACCCCTCCAGCTCAATCAATCCAATCCTCCACTCTTCCACAGGACTCTCCAAGCTTTGTGTGATGCTTGGCGGTGGGTCTCTACATCTGTTTCCATTCTCTGCTGGATGAAGCCTCTCAGGAGACAGTATGTTTGGCTCCTGTCTGCAAGCATAGAAGAGCATCATTAATAGTGTCTGGGGTTGGCTCTCTCCCATGGGATGTATCTCTTGTTGGAATAGTCACTGGTTGACTGTTCCCTCAGTCTCTGCTCCATTTTTATGCCTGAGCATCTTATAGAAAGGAAAAATTTTAAATTGAAAGTTTTGTGGGTGAGGTACATATCCTTCCACTGGAAGCTCCACTTTTCAACACCAGTAATTCTGGTAAGCAGATATATTACTTCCTATGATTTATTATTTATTGAGATAATAAAGCTCTTTGGGAACATATCTTCCATTCTTCTAACTTCATCATGTACTGAGATGCGAATGAGAAGAGTTAACAAGATCCATTGAAGCTTAAATCTAAGCATTAACTATTGAGTAATATAATTGTCCATATTTAGAGTGGATGATATTGTCCTCAATATTGAGAAACAAAAAATTTCAAAATATTAATATAAATTTACCTCTATGCCTTTAATCATTTCCTTAAGGTGTCCCACAGGACAATAGCTACAGGAGAGAAGAAATTTTGATAAATTCACAATAATGATGGTAACTGTAAGTGTGGATCTTGAAAGCTGTAAGAAAGACTCCTGTACCCTTGCACATGAAAATAATAATAATTATAATAATAATAATAATAATTATTTATCTTGTGAGTTAAACTGAGTAACTTGAACCAAAATCCATACGAATAATGAAAGTGGATCACCTAATAATGCCTATTGTTAAAGTGTCTTATACAGATATAGTATACTAACATAGACTTAAATATGGTATATTCAAATTGTTGTCTATATGAAAGATGATGAATTATAGAAAACATTTGCCTCAGCCCACATAGTTTGACCCTTCAAATTTGTGTATACTTTTCATATACTGTGTATTATATAGTATGGTTAGAGAAAAGTAACTCTGACCATCTAAATGTTATACTCTGACAGATAATCCCAACTTTTAGGAACTATAAGATAATAATGTCTAAGATTTATATCTACTGTAATTCATCCATTATTACAGAGAAAAATAATTATATCTATATATTCTTCATGTGTAAAAGTTCATGTATGTAATTAAAACTATTTCTTTAGACAAATTTTGGGTGCAGTCTCAAACACTAGCATGTGGTTGTAAACTAAAGATTGACACATGGTTTGCAGTGAAAGAAGGTGAGAAAGCACAGCTCCTCTGACTGCTGTTTATGGTAAAAAGTAGTCTCTAACTGGAGAATAGGTTTTCTTTTTTCTTTCTTGTTTTGCATTTACATATTAACAACTCTAGACTCTTCTTTCTTTTACTCATTTCCATGTGACTAATGAAAAGAATGTTTTTTTGACTAAAGAATATAGTCTGAAATGACTTTGGCATCCTTTTCATTTGTCCTTCTGGGAGTTAACGTAATTATTCCTTATGAAGATTCAATTTGATAAGCTTCAAGCTACTGTGATGTTCTTCCCTTTTATGTTCATTCTTTATCTGTTGCTATGTCCACGCCAGAAGAATGTTTGTGTATTTTTTTCTTTCCTTTTTATAGTTGTGAAGGTGACTGCCTGCCTTTGGCAAACTTTGTTCTTATTAATCTTTTTAGCATATTTAATAAGCATCACCCCTCACCTTTGGCTTCTGTAGCTCAGACAATTTATTTTAAGAGTCTGGTTGTCATGTAAAGAAAATAATGCTCTCTAGCTCGAATTATAATTGCAAAACAATGGGTTATGCATATAGATAAAGTAAACCTAATAAGTATTTATTTCAAAGAATATGGTATGCAATATTAATTTACTCATTTTTATTTCTACTTTGTACTCATAAGATATACTTTGGTAATAGATCTGTGTTCCTGAGTTCCTTCCTAAAAATGCAATTTATAATCTGTCATTTGTTCCTATTTTATAAATCTAATCATGATCAGTCACCAATGGCTAATAGATAAAAGTTGATTTTCATATCCTAATGGCTAACATTTTGGAATCAATTGTCCCTTGCATCAAATCACACACACACACAAAAAAAAGACAATCAGAAATGGCAGTATTATGAGCTGAAAGAGATTTGTCTGATTATTTTTCTCCTAAGGGCTTTAGATTGGATTAAAATATCTAATATTCAATCAAAGCTGGTTATTTGAGACAGGGAATTTCATACACCTTGAGAGGTTTGAAGACAAATGCAGAAATTCCAACCAGAAGGTAATGCTAATTGTGGATTGTCTTCATTTAATGTTTACCCAAAATTCAAAATCCTTAAGGTAATATGATATATTCACAAAATATTCCATCACTTTAGAAGATCATCCCACAGAGGAAGTTGAGATGTCTCATATCTGAGACAACATTGCCCTCGTGTGGCCAAACTTTAGCATTATTCTTATTTCTTTGATGATGTGAATTAGAAAACTATGATGTGAAAAAAATAATTGATCTGTAAATTTTATAATTATTTATTTAAGATAATATGATTTTTACTTCCTAACTGAACCAATGTTCATCAGTGTTTTGAAGAAGTTACTCAATTTAATATATTATCTAAAGCTTTATATAAATCTGGGAATGTTATGATTCTGAGATTTGCCAACTACTATTTGAGAATCTTTTAATCAAATAGAAAGATAAACAATACCAAGTTAGATCTACACACAACAGATAAGAAGCTGAATGGTAGATGGATACTTTCAGCAATCCTCAAACTATGAACATATGATCACAGAGAAGAAAAATATTTTTCTTCTCAAAGAATTTGTTAATAAGACTATAATGAAGATTTCAGAGAAAAGTGGGAGAGGAATACAAACCTTTCTATTACCTAAAATATATGTTTTTAACTTTACATTTTTAATCTAATATTTTAAAAATTAAGATTCTTTCTTTGCAGTAAACCATTTACTACTAAAAAATTAAAATAATAGAAACAGTTGTGGCTGTAGTTATGTCAATTAAAATTAATGGCTACTTTAAAAACCTTTTAAAGTTTTTTACATTTTAAAACTTTTTGCCCAGAAGTTTTGTTGTCAATTTATCACTTGAGACCACGCTCTACAACTCTATACTTTGCCTAGTTGTGGTTTTCTATAATGATCTCTGCTACAACATGAAACTTCTTTGATGAGGGCTGAGAACTACACTTATCTATGGGCAGGAGTTAAAATACTAAGAATAAAGGGAGGGAATGTGCTGGCTTAATAAAATTGTGGTTCTAGGTTTTCCTCAGAGGTCCTTGATTTCATAACCCTGGGAAGTTGGCTGTTTCCATTAGCAGGCATGTTTTCCTCTTGTTACACTCAAAGTTATGCACAGAAACCTTAGAATACTCAGTTCTGAAAGAGATGTATCCATCAAATACCTTCCCTCAGTTCTCAGGAAATCTGTCCAAGTAGTGGTTGAAGGAGTGAGTGTACGAGACAGAGAGAATAGAAGATATCTCACTAAGGATTATGTCCTCCAGATTCATGCGCTCACTGATAAATGCATATTAGCCTAGAAACTTAGAATACCCAAGATACGATCTGCAAAACACAAGAAAATCAAGAAGGAAGACCAGCTCATGGATACTTCATTCCTCCTGTGAAGGGGAAACAAAATACCCATGAAAGGTGTTACAGAGACAAAGTTTAGAGCTAAGATGAAAGGATGGACCATACAGAGACTAACCCACCGGGGATCCATCCCATAATCAGTCACTAAACTCAGACACTGTCGCATAGGACAGCAAGTGTTTACTGAAGGGACCCTGATATAACTGACTCCCACAGAAGTGGATGCTCACAGTCATCCATAAGAGGGAGCACGGGGCCCACATTGGAGAAGGTAGAGATAGAACCCCAGGAGCTGAAGGGGTCTGCAACCCTAGAAGAGGAACAACAATATGAACTAATCAGGACCCCCAGAACTCGTGTCTCTAGCTCCATATATAGCAGAAGATGGCCTAGTCAGCCATCATTGGGAGGAGAGGTCCCTTGGTACGGCAATCTTTATATGCCCCAATACAGGGGAACGCCAGGGCCAAGAAGTAGGAGTGGGTGGGCAGGGGAGCAGGGAGGTGGGAGGGGGAGGGGGAGGGGATTTTCGGGATACCAGTTGAAATGTAAATTAAGAAAATATCTAATAAAAAATGCTGAAAAAAAAAAGAATAGAAGATATCAAGGAATCAAGTCCCTATGGCCATAATAGAGCTGAAACATATAGGTAATTCACAGAGATTGTGGCAGCATGCACACAGAGTCAACACAGATCTGTACCAGATGGAGTCCCAGATATGAACACATATTCCCCTATCCCTAACCCAGAAGCGATCTCTAATTGATAACTACTTGTGAACAAAAAATTAGTTTTCTCCAAAGAAATGACACTGGAAAACAATCCATTCCTAAGCATAGGCCCCATGTCTAACAATAGTCAATTCCAAATGAACTCAGTGGCATCTTTGTAGTTCTTTGTCTTATAATGTTAAGTCGAAGAATGTTTTCTTTCATTTTGTTTTGTTTTGCTTGTTCTTTACATACAGTTCCTGCACGTATATATTATGGCCTCACATTTTGGGTGTTTGTGTTAAGGGTGCAAACGTGTTAGTTCCTGCATCTATCTATATTTATTGTGTTTATCTATCTATCTATCTATCTATCTATCTATCTATCTATCTATCTATCTATCTCTGTTTAATGCTTTTCATATTCTTATTTGCTGATTGGCTTTATTTAAATTACTGTATTATATAGATCCCTGTTTGTTTTCTAAGGAGAAAGTTATGGATCTAGATGGAACAGGAGATGAGAAAGAACTGGGATGAACAGGGGAAAAAAACTGTACTTAGAACATGTTTGAAGCATACTGAGATTAGGAATATTTTAAAAATTAAAATGTTTAATTTAATGAATCTTCATAACTATGCAGCATTCAATGGTCAGTGAAAATAAAGTACTTTGCTTCAAAATTTACAGAAAAAATTAAGAAATTGGTTTTTTTTTTACTTTTGCTAATCAATTTCTGGCATGATTAATGACATGTGAGCTATTAAAGAAAAAATTACAGAAAAAAGAGACAAATAAAAAGTACAAGAAATGTATATAGAAGCAGAAAGAAACACATTCAAATACTCTGAAATCCAATAATAACTCAAAATATGAAGCCATAATATATATGCAATGAACTTGTAAGAAAGGGACAAATAAAACAAAACCCTCTCTTTTTCTTAATATTAGACAAAGAACAACCAAGGATGCCACTGAATTCTTCATTTTGAGTTGAACACGAAAATAAAATCTACTTTCAATCAAGAAAAAAAATTGTGTGTATATATATATATATGTGTGTGTGTATATATATATATATATGTATATATATACATATATACCATATATATTTATTTTACAAAGATACTACTTAATAGTAATATACATATTAATATTATATTATTAATTATATATTATAATACTATTATATTATTAACAATAATGTATATATTACTGAAAGATCCTGAGAGAGAGTGAAAAATTATTTAAGCCCCTAGACCTGTGTCCAAAATAGACCTCACTAATGTCAGGGAGTAGAAATTTTTATAACCCATTGTTCCAGGATGTACTAACCACAAAGTAGAAGTTTAACTTGCCCCATTATTTCAGGATGTACTAACCACAAAGTAGAAGTTTAACTTGCCCCATTGTTCCAGGAAATGTTTGTACAGAATACTCTAACCATTCCTTAAACCTGTTATGCAAACTTGCTAGCTTGACAAATGCTATAGCCCAATGCCAGGTATTTGTGGTTTTGCATTTATAAACCCCTTACTACTTGAGCTCGGGGTCGACTCCTCTACCCCTACGTGGGATACAAGTTTTCCCTAGTGCACTGCTCTTTCCCCGAATAAAAGTCCTCTTGCAGTTTGCATCA
Source organism: Mus minutoides (assembly GCA_902729485.2). NCBI lineage: Eukaryota > Metazoa > Chordata > Mammalia > Rodentia > Muridae > Mus > Mus minutoides. The sequence continues at coordinate 72,866 of LR752213.1, read as the reverse complement.
AGACCATTTCTCCTGAGTGATTTGTGGTGTCGCCTCTCCTGAGTCAGAACCTGGGGGAGTCTTCACGTTGTGGGTCTTTCATTACTATTAAGTAGTATCTTTGTAAAAGAAATTTCCCAGCACATTAGTTATGTTTAAAGGAGTACAAACCCATATTAAATAATTATATCACTATATGAATTATAATGGCATAAATTAAGGCTTAGTTCATCAAACTATGTCCAGACCAATATTTAACATTGATTATTGTCATGGTTTGTATGTGACATGTCAATCACAGATTCATATACTATCTGATGAACATTGGGTAAATGATTGCATCCTTGACAACTCCAGCTTAGTCATAGTAGGGATAGTATGACATGGTTCCCGCCCATGGAATGGAGCCAACAGGGTGTGCATCTCCAGTAGTGTTCATGGCTGCTGTTAGCATAAAATGTGTTTTTATAATAATGTAAAGATTTTCATGTTCCTTCTTTGAGAAATGTCCTCTCTGCCAACGTTAATGACTCCATGATAATCAGAGTAAGCATGAGTCTGGGACAGGCAAAGATGTATATCTAAAGTCTTAGCAAAATAGTAGAATGCTGTGACTTCAGGACAGCCCTTAAGACTGTTGGAAAGAACACTGAAAGCATGAATTCAAAGATACATGATTTCTCTATGATGCAAAATACAAGAATGCAATATGAATTGTATAAGGAGCTTCACAAACCTAAAGGAGCAAAGACAGCTACACTATGAGCAGCCTTGGCAGAGAGATATTAAGAAAGGAGATAAAGAGATTTAGCAAATGGTAAGAACAGGCCAAGATCCCATCCACCTCTGTGCTTGTTTGTTTGTTTGTTTGTTTAAGCTTACAAATGGAGGCAGATTACTGAGTTCAACAAGGTCATCCTGCTACAGAAGGATTTTAGGTGCATGCCCAGGCATGATAGGAATAGTAATTTCCAGGCGGGGTCCCACCCAGCTATCATATTGTCTGTGTTTGTGCTTGCTGTTTCTAAGAATCTAAAGGCTAGAGTCTTGGGATGCTAATTCATGGGATAATCAAAAGGAAATCTAGAATAATGACTGAATTAATATGTAAATAAAAGACTGATCTTTTGATCTGTAAGAGATTAGCTATTCAGAGAGTTTCTAGAATAGCAAGAGAAAGCTGTCTCTAGTAGAACTTAAAGAAAGGAGTCTGGAAAGCTGTCTCAAGCAGGACATAGGTCATTAGCTTGGACCCAAGATTTGACTTCCTGCCATTTGTTTTATGACCCCAGACACACATTCCTCAGAACATCTCTCCAAACCAAGGATGGTCCTTGGCACATTCTTGATTTATTACTTTATCATTAGATTAACTTCGTAATGAATTCATGATAAGATGGCAATGTTGAGAGTAGGTGATGAGAAAGATAACTGCCTAGTTAGAGGATTATTGAGATTATGCTCTAGAATGATATGCCTTGTTCTTTAAGTTTCTAGGCTGCCATGGTATGACCAGCTCTGCTCTAACCCAACATCATTGTCACACTACTGTCCCACATCACAGGCCAGAAACTACAGACACAAAAAAATATAATCTGAAATATTTGAACTAGAAAGCTAAAACAAACCCTAACTTCCTTAAGTTATTTCTCTGAAGTGTTGGTCACAATTGCTTTAAAAGTTTCTATTCATATTAATAAAAACTAATAGCAAATCTTTTATTTTTCTGAATGCAATCTAATATAACAAAATTCCTGCTAATAGCAAGAGAAATTAAAGTTCTTCTGCCCAGGAATTCAGCCCTGATACATTCCTCTCTTTGAGATTATTGTGGTAAAAATAGAGGGTAGACAATCAACACTATTAGAATTATGGCTAATTATTTTTTCTTCTTGCAGTTATCAGAATTCTAGGGTAGCTTTTTCAATACTATCTCATGTGGCACTAATTATCTCATAAATTGGTCAATAAAAGTAAAAAAATAACAAATGATTTCTCTAATTGTTTTTTCAAATTTTAAGCTTCTTGAAAACAGAGTATTTTATTCTCACAGACCAGTGTATGTTGCATAGTTATATTCATTAAATTAAACATTTTAATTCTTTCATTAATGTTCTTAATTTCAGTAGGTTTAAAACATGTTAAAGACATTTTATTATATATGAAATAATAAATTCAGCTATCATTAAACTTGAGGAAAAAAAATCATTCTTTATATGAGTCTGTTTTTCATACACTGGTTGTCTTACATTTCATCCTTAATCATAACTTTAAAATAATCTATTAGGACATTTATCCCCTGAAGATGGCCAGATATGAATTTCTATCCTGTATTCCATGTTATTTTATGAAAGGGAATTAAAAAGAATTATGTTTTCCCCTAGGCTAGATTAAGCAGAAATGAAAGAGATAAAAAAAAAATTCATTATGTAGGTTGGAAGAATAAAGAATGTTTTCCCCTAGAAATCTATACAGTGAAGATATGCTTTTTCTTGTGATGATAAAAGACTATTAGAAGGTAGTAGCATAAGGTAAAATATCTATAAACCAACAGGACAATCAGAATGAACCAGAAGGAAAAGAATTAGGTCTAGTTTTAACCAGTTCAGTTTGTATTGTTGATTTATTATCTAACTATATTAATACCAATATAAATTTCAAATATAAATATTCAGAAACTTCAGAATTTTAAGTTCAATAAAATAGTTTATTATTTGGGGAGGAAGGAATAATGAGTACACGATGGAAATTTCTAAATTAGTTAAGATCTTAGTTTTCTATTCTAAAAGTGTTGGCTTAGGACTGAGATTTGGTCCTCAACATATATCAAAAAGAAAAAAGAGACAAGGGAAGAAGGAAATAGAGGAATTGAATCAAAGGAAAGAGAATAAAGAAAAGCACAAGTAATTCTAGAGAGATTTTACAATGTCAATATAATGGAGCTCGTGGAATCTTAAAGAAGAGTTGGTAGAGGGACTGGAGAGGACAGGGACTCCACAAAAGGACCAACAGAGTCAACTAATCTAGACGTGGGAGCTCTCAGAGACTGAATCGGCAACCAAGAGCAGGAACAGGCTAAAACTAAGCCCCCTATGCATATGTAGTAGATGAGCAGCTTGGTCTTCATGCAGGTCTCCCAACAACTGAAACAGGAGCTATCCCTGAGCCTCTCCCCCTTGTGCTTGCCTGTGGATCCTGTACCTCTAAATGGACAGACAGCCTTGTCTGGCCTCAGTGGGAGAGGATGTGCCTAGTCCCTTAGTGACTTGATGTGAAGGGTAGTAGGATTAAGGGAGGTGGCACCTAGAAATAGGCTTCCCCTTCTCAAAAGAGAAGGTAGCTTTCCCTTCGCAAAAGAGAAGGAGGCTTCCCCTTCTCAAAAGAGACGGAGGCTTCCCAATGGCTGATATTGGATTGTAAAGTGAATACATAAATGATTTTTTTTTAGAAATTGTACTTTCGGGCTGGTGAGATGGCTCAGCGGGTAAGAGCACCGACTGCTCTTCCGAAGGTCCGGAGTTCAAATCCCAGCAACCACATGGTGGCTCACAACCATCTGTAATGAAATCTGATGCCCTCTTCTGGAGTGTCTGAAGACAGCTACAGTGTACTTACAAATAATAAATAAATAAATCTTTAAAAAAAAAAAAAGAAAGAAATTGTACTTTCTTACCTGTTCAATTTCAGTAATTATTTAGGGAACGCTAATTTTAAATTTCAATGAGTTAATTAACAATTATTGCTTAAATATTAAATTTATTAGACACAATGCTATTATAAAAGTAAATAAAATTCCATGATTTTCTCCTATCATTAGGTAAGTTTTTATCTTTATTTTAACTACATATTTAAAGTGTATCTAGGATTATTAACTAAGTCAACTACCAGAAAGTTTGTTGTAATTTTGTATCTTAATTGCTCGTCATAGACTTCAATATGTCCATCCTACTTTACAACATAATCCCCCCACACACATACACACACACATACATACACAAATGATACGTGAAGAATCAAAATAAAATGGGGTATTCAGGTCCTAATGGTTCCATTCATTTTACTTATAAGATGAAACTAAGCTAATTATATAAGGAATCATTTACTAGTGTAAGCAGGAGTCTGTGGTAGTCATGAAGAACAACCTTTAAAGACTGAAGAATAATGAAGGATTTGAAATGAAAATTTTAAGAAAACACATTTAAGAAAATGAACAAAACCTAATGAGATTGAAGTACAAAATCTTATAGAATATATTGAAATGAATTTTTGAGATAATCCACTCAAGTTATTGATGGCTGTATTATAAATTCATATTTTATTCTAATATACTGTTTACTATAGGAAAACTTACATGTTTAATGGATTTATAATAAACTGAGTAAGTACTCACTAATTAACAATCAGACTGATAATCATTATGTGAAGTTTTGAGATTATAAATTTTATAACTGTAGCAGACTATGACCTGCGCTATCGTCTCGCCAGCAAGAATGGATGCGAACACCAGGATCCTTCTGCAGCAAGCATTTATTGCCAAAATGAAGAGGAAGACCCCGAGCCCCCAAAAGGCACTGCCTATATACACCCTGAAGCTTCGTGTATGCTTCTGATTGGCTGCTCACTTACCACGCCCTGGGATGGGCTGTGACTCTGCGCGCGCTCACCTTCAGCACATGCACTTGTTTACTGGGGAGAGCACCGGATGTGGCTCTCTACAGCAGACCTTAATTTAAAACTTATTAATAGAGAATTATATAACTGCATGCTGAATTCCTTAAATAAGAAATTATTTTAACGACGTGATAGATTTATTTCATTGCCATCTTGGCACAACCTAGAGACACCTAAGCAGGGAACCACAACTGAAGAAATTCCTCCTTCAGATTGGCTATGGCAATGTCTGCGAGAGGTTTCCCTGATTCATGGTTGCTATAGGATAGCTCAGCTCAGTGTGGGTGTCACCATCACCAGGCACCCAGGCTTGGCCTACTTAAGAAACTGTCAGGTGAAGCCAGCAAATGGTGTCTCTCCCTGGTTCTGCTTCAGTTTCTTGTTTTAGTTCATTCCTTTACTTTCCACAATGACTGATTTTGAGATGGAGTTGTAAACAAAATAGACCCTTTCCTTCCAAGGTGTTTTTGTTCAAAGTGTTGTATCAGGAAAATAACAGAAAGCAAATGAACAGTAAAGTAAGGCTATAATAAAAATACAAAGTCTAGGCCTTCCATTTTTAAATTTCCACATTTATTGTGTACAAAACATTTAGGAAAAAAGGCTAAATTAATGACTATTCAGGAATTCATCATTTCCTTTTTCCTGTACTTTGAAATTTAGTTGGCCAACGATGATATAATATTTATGTAATGAATAACTTTAAAAGATATCTTATGAGTATCTTTATCTGAGATAATTATCTCCTATCTTTTAAAGATTGGCCTTATATTTAAGAATAAATGTGCACATTTTATGGGGCATGACTCTGACATATTTTATATGATAACATCAGCAATAATATCCACATACCATTATTTCTCCCCTTCTCCTAAGAGAAGAACCACCTTGGATACCACCTCACCCTGAAACATCAAGTACAGCAAGACTAAGCTCAGCATCCTCTTTTGTGGAGGCCCAACCAGATAGTCCAGCTAGAAGAAAGGGATCCAATGCCAGGCAACAGTCAGAGGCATCCCCTCCTCCATTTGTTAGAGGACCTACAAGAAGACCAAGCTGCACATCTTCTACGAATATGTAGGGGTCTAGGTCCAATCCCTGCATGCGTTTTGGTTGGTGGTTAAGTCTCTGTGAGCCCCCATGGGCCCAGTTTAGTTGATGTTCTAGGTTTTCTAGCGGTGTCTTTACCCCTCCCACTAGCTCAATCCTCTACCCACTTCTTCAAGAACTTCCTGAGCTCAGCTTGATGTTTACCTATAGGTCTGTTTCTATCCTCTACAGGATGAAGCCTCTCAATAGACATTTATGCTAGGCTCCTGTCTGCAAGAATATCTTTAACAAATGTTTGTTATAATTCATCCTCTTTCATATAGAAAGCAATTTGAATATACAATATATTTAAGTCTGTGTTAGTATACTATATCCATATAAAACACTTTCTTTTATAATGATTTGACCAACTAATTGCAATAACTACTTATAAACTAAGTCTTGTTGGACATATTCACAGGGCAGTTGCGATTTCCTTAAATTTACTGGAAACCATGAAAAAGTACTTTCTAGTGACAGTTCACTAAGCATTTAAAAGAAATTTAAGCTGCCTACTTCAATTCAGCTAACAATTCTTGGAAGCTTAAAATATAATATTTCTAATGCTATAAAAACCTTAGTTGTGTAGAGATATATTAATAGTATTAAAAAACAGTATTTTCAACTACCAGCTAACCTCCTTATAAATATGCAACGTTTGCAAGATGATTTAATTTCTACAAAACCCATATTGTCTGACTATTTTTAAGTTACTCTCATTTTCTTATTTAGTGATTTAGATATCAAAATATAGTTATCTAGAAGCATTTATTTTCTTGAATAGCATCTCAGATATCCTGTTTAAATACTGAAATGACCAGGTAGCTGATGGCAAGTTAGCTATTTATCCTTACATAACTTTTGCAACTATGTCTTCAATTCTTTACCTCCATTCTAACTCAATTTTTTTTGTCTCTATGATAAATTCTAATTCTAGCCTTTGAAGTAACTTTCTATTCCTTTATTAGCATTTTACCTTTGTATCTCTTTCCTCCTGTTTACTATCTTCTGTTTTTCTATTTTTACTTTAACTGGTTGTTATATATTAAAAAGCTGGGAATCAAGGAGTCTCAGGAATACTAGACAATAACTCTAGCACCAAGTCATATTCATAGCTCATTCTCTCTTTTCACTTTAGAAGTGAAGCTCTACTTAATGTCTTACTTACTATTTAATTATTGGAACATTTCCATATATACATTATTTATATTATAATTATGTTATGTTTATAATTATATAAATTAGCTTTGTTAAATCTAAATGTACATATCTACTTGTTCAAAGAATGATAGCTGAACTCTTGAAGTTCTTGTGTTCAAATGTGAACAATTCTTTATACTGCTTCACTCATTGCCAATTCCTGTTACTACTAAATTAATGTTACTCTTTAACAAATATTAATTTTATATAATAATGTACCTTCATACATCTTTTTAGTTCAGGGTGAATCTTAATTCATACTTAAACATAAATATATCTTTATTAATAAAGATATTCTTATAATCAATAAGCTTTTCCAATAAGAAATAAGTTTGTTTAACCTTGTATTTTAAAACTACATGTTCTGAGACACAAGGAGTTTTGGGCAAGCATTTTCACATCCTGTTTTTTGTGGGAGCAGAAAAAAAAATTTTTGTGAAAAAAAAATTCCTGAGATAATTGAGAAGTGGTACAAGTCAGCAAGAAGTCAAATATATAAAGGAAAACTTCAGGTTATGTTTTCCAGCCTTGATATGAAAGTTTGGGTATTGTCTTATCGTGTCAAATATATGAGGGAAAACTTCAGGTTATGTTTTCCAGCCTTGATGTGAAAGTTTGGGTATTGTCTTATCGTGTCTTCTTTTGTCCTGTTTGGTTGTCATTTTTTCAAGGCCTGCTCTTTTATGGAGAGAAATGGAGGGAGAAAGGAATGAGTCTGGGGGTGGGGAGAGGATGTGGAAAAACTCTGGGAGGATTGGAGGGAGGGGAAACTGTGTTTGAGATGTATTATATGAAAGAAGAATCTATTTTGAATTTTAAAAAATCCTAATGCTTTAGTACTACTATATTTCTCAAGGAAAATGTTAAAATTTGCTTTTAGTCTCAGATTTCAATATCTATAAATATTACTGCAATGCTATATAAATATAAAACAAAAACTTACTAGCAAAAAAAGTGAAAATGCATACAAATATAACATAACTACATTAAGAATATACTCCAATATCAAATGGCAAATTTCAACAATGAGCAAACTGCAGTTACTATTGTTGAACCTATTTCACATTTCTTTCTAGCATATTCACCTCCATTACCTTCTTACCTGCTTTACTCTGCCCTACTCACTCCTATTCTTATCAATCCTCTTCTTCATTAGTCCCTCTTCTACTTTCATGTCTTGTATTATCTGTTTTGTGATCCAGTGACCCTTATAAAGATTGCTTATGACAGGATTTATAAAAACTTGTACAGGCACTGGGTCAGTGATTATATTAGTGAAGAAAATGTCTCCTTCCCCCAATTAACCATTAACTGCATATAAATTCCCAAGGTGTAGAGCAGTGTTAGACTGTCCCCTATCTATAGCGGGATGTTGACGTATTTAATGTATCATATATTTGTTCAGATAATCACAGCTACTACATTCCAAAGTGCAATAGGTATGTCATGTAACATGTTCTCAGATACTTGAACTATTACAAGGATTTTTCTTCCTTTTGTTGCTTCTTTGGTTTTCTTGTTTGTTCATTTTTGCAAATCATAGTTTCTCTGTGTATCCCTGGCTTGTCTCAAACTCAGAACCTACCTCTGCTTATGGGGTGCTGGGATTAAAGCCATGTGCCACAACCTCATGACATAGATTCACTTTTCTTACTAACACTTTTTCTTTTGTATGACTTTCTCAAATCATTATATTTTTTAAAAGATAATACCTGGTAAGGGACATAGTAAGAATGTCTTTAAACATTTTTTTCTCAACAGCTGTTTGAGATGTGTGGCCCCATGAAAAATATTGCAAATTCCTCATTTAATACTTTACTTACAGAACTCAGGATTATGAGAATGCTCAAACTAAATGAATTCACTGCTCCAATTATATGCAAAGAATTTTCTTAACTTTTTTTTTTACTGTCCCTAACATATTGACTTGTGCTTGCACAGCATTCATCCTAGAGCAATAAAATCTAGGACAGGGTGACAGGAAGCCTCAACATAATTGGCAATATGTCAGCAGTTTTCTGGTTGACATGCGATGACAGACTTGGCAGCAAGAAGAGAACATGGGAAAATCTGACCCAGTAGCAGGCACAGTAGCATGCAGATGATTAATTGTATGAGCTTGCCATAATTCCCAGAATAAATCATTTGCTCAAATTAGCCTGTTGTATTTTCAAAATTCAAAATTTATTTATTAAAATATAAATAACTAATATTCAACTCTGAATGTAAATGATGAGTGCCTGTTTTGATGCTTCTTCACTTAATTTGAAGAAGATAGAAGTTAATATCAGTATTTACTTCTAAGATTTATCTGAGGTTGGGTTTGTCATAATGAACAGATGATGTAAAATAAATTTGGTTTATGATTTTTGTAAATTAACAAACCACACTGCACTGGTGTCTGCTAGAGCTTCTCAGTGGATCCCAGCATGACAAAGTGTATGACTTCAAAGATGTGGTGGAGTTGTTAAGTTGTTTATATCAACCTACTATCACAATAACGAATCTAGTATCATTAGAGTAAAAAATTCACTCTTGTAAAAGAAGCATTACCCCTTCCCAAGTCCCAATATATTAAAATATGAAAGTGTTAAGAACAAACTCTTTTAGTAAAAATGGCCATCTTACCAAAAGCAATCTACAGGTGCAATGCAATTCCCATAAAAATTTCAACACGAATTTTATAGATCTTAAAGAACAATTCTTAACTTCATATTGGAAAAATGAAAAAGACTGGGATAAGCCAAAACAATCCTGAAAAATAAAGGAAACTCTGGAGGCATCACCATCCCTATAAACTGTCCTACAAAGCAATAGTGATATGTATAATATAAATAGATAGATAGATGATAGGTAGATAGATAGATAGATAGATAGATAGATAGATAGATAGATAGATGATAGATAGATAGATAGATAGATAGACACATGATAGATAGATAGATAGATAGATAGATAGATAGATAGATAGATAGACAGACAAATGATAGATAGATAGATAGATAGATGATAGATAGATAGATAGATAGATAGATAGATAGATAGATAGACAGACAATAGATAGATAGATAGATAGATAGATAGATAGATAGATAGATGATAGATAGATAGATAGATAGATAGATAGATAGATGATAGATACATAGATAGATAGATAGATAGATAGATAGATAGATAGATAGATAGAGATAAAGATATTAAAAAAACTCACTGCACAGTATTGGTATAGAACAAACAGGCTGATCAATGCAATCAAACTAAAGACCCAGATATAAACCCTCACACCCAAGGACACTTGATTTTTTTGACAAAGATGCCAAAACCACACGATGGAAAAAAGGAAGCTTCTTCAACAAATGTTGCTGGTCTAACTAGATATCTGTGTAGGGAGCAGTTCTGATACTTTGATTTAATAAGGACTCTTTGAGTACTGATGCTGAAGGTGCTGTTTCTCAAGTGGTTCCTGATCCATCAATAAAATGTCAGCCAATGGCTGCTTGAAAAAGGCGGGACCTCTAGGTTTCTTCAAGTAGAAAAGAGATGTAGGAAGTTTTGTTCCACTGTCATTGAAGGAAGATGGAGCCACCAGAGATGTTAGAACTAGGAGAAGTGGCCTTTGGTCACTTACCCTCCTGGGCCTGGGCTAGCAGAGGAAGAATTAGGTATGTCCAGTCATTGCTAGCCAAAGCATTGTGAGAATAACTGGTATGTATGTGTGTGTGTGTGTGTGTGTGTGTGTGTGTGTGTGTGTGTGTGTGTGTGTTTACATGTGTGTTTACGTGTGTGTTTCTTCAATCCTTAGATCTGAGATAATTCCTGGGCTGGTATGAGGGTGCTACCCGCTGAGAACACAAGGCAGGGTAACAAAAGCTACATTCTACATGTCTGCATGTAGAAGAATGCAAATTGGCCCATATTTATCAACCTGCATAAAGCTTAAGTCCAACCTCAAGATAAAACTGGATACACTAAATCAAATAGAACAGAAAGTAGGAAATAGTTTTGAAGCCATTGACATAGGACATTTTCTTGAACAAAACTCCAGTGGCTTAGGGTCTTGTGTTTTTATAACCATCTTTAAATCTATCTAGGACTACTATGCCATTCCCTCAGAAATTATTTGATTCTCTCTCTCTCTCTCTCTCTCTCTCTCTCTCTCTCTCTCTCTCTCTCTCTGTCTCCCCCGCCTGTTTTTATCATATGACTGTGAGAATTTAATTGCGCGTGTGAGCCTCCTTGAGCCCATGTACGGTCATTAAATTGTTGAAATTAATGTGTGTAGGGAGCAGATATTATATTAATAACTATAACCTGTCATCTTTTTAGTGAAAAATTAAATTATTGCATCAACAATTTAAATGTGTCTGTTCTTATTTTAGTCTATTTTCCCCCAAATAATCTGAAGTATTATCTTGATTTTAGATTCCAGTCATTGTATTGAACTTTGACTTCAATCGCAACATATTTAATTTTAATAATCTCAATCATAAAATATGTTTCCATATACTTTGTTTTGTTCTACAGTAATAATACATCTGCATGCTACTGTGAATGCTAGTGGGTCAGATTTTCTCATGTTATCTTATTGCTGCCAAGTCCAGAAAACTGCTGACATATTGCATATAGAGATAGATAGATAGATAGATAGATAGATAGATAGATAGATAGATAGATAGATAGATATAGAGATATAGATAGATATAAATAGATGGATATAGAGAGATATAGAGATAGAGATAGAGATAGAGAAAGAGATAGAGATAGAGAGATAGATATGACATTAGAATAGAGTTGGAACAACTTTTGGGACATATATTTTTTGTGATATATATAATTTGAGTGTATGATGCATAGGTCAGTGGTGAGTGTGTGTGTGTGTGTGTGTGTGTGTGTGTGTGTGTGTGTGTACATGTACAAGTTTATAAGTGAATGTGAGGATAGCTTCAATGTGGTTCTGCTTTTCAGGGGTCTGAGAACTTCACTGGACAGAGAAACATGGAACTCTAGACTTCAGTTACCCTACGCTGTCATTGGTTTGCTGGTCTTGCAGGTGGTAGAATGTAGCCTAAGGTGGTAGGACATCAGCCCAGGTGAGAAACAGCTCAGGCTGAGGCTGAAGACTCAGGGGTTCCCAAACTCCTGGACATCCAGATGTTGCTCAAAATCATGAGTAGGAATCAGAACAGAGGGGTCCTCAGGCTAAGAAGATGAGCCAAAGTCCATGCGGAGTGGGAACTCTGGCTTAGCTATGGGGGTGAATGTCTGGGAGTGTGCCTTCTGTGGGATACTTAGGCAGCTCAGCTCTGAAGATGAAGGCTTCCTCTATGCTCCCCACAGAGGTTCTCGATGAGAGAAATAGTCCTGACTTGTCTATACTGCTTATTCATTGTTCCTCATGAAAAATGAGTGCACACTCCTTCCTCATGGTAGACCAGAGATTAAATATTTTCTATAGGAAGGAATGTCTAACAAAAAAAGCTTGTTGGCTAAACTCTCAGTGCCCATCTAGGTACCTCATTAGCATGGAGAACTCTGTTCCTAGCTACATGGCCATCGGTGATGTTCCTATGGGGGAATTGTGGTCACATGTTTCATGCCAAGAATCTTGTAGGGAGCAGGGAAACTCCTACCATCCTCAGATGGATGCCTGGGTGCCAGGGACTCTGAACTCACTCACTTACCAAGTTTCCTGGCATGGTCCACTGCCACACACTTCACTGGCAATCTTTTCTTTCCACCTTGTTCAAAAAAAGGACCTCTTATTTTCTATTCTGAATATCTCTATTCTGGTGTTCAGAATAGAGATTCCCCAGGTTCCGGGGAATCTCCTGGCACCATGGCCATATTCTATCACACACTAGGAGCACTGGGATTGTGCAGTTCCACAGTTGCACTCCTAGTTTAGTGTGTGTTGTAAGGATCCAAAATAAGATCTTCACACTTGTTTTGCAAGTGACATACACACCCAGCCATCACCTCAGAATTCTGCACATACTACCTCAGTATCCTTTGCCTGGATGACTGAACGTCCAGATTAGTTATGAAGTTTCCTTTGTCAGGGGCTGTTTTTGGCTCATGAGAGTGCATTTTATTTCTTCATTATGTAATCCACAGAGTATCGTCTCAAAGCAGTACATATAAACCAGAGATCTGAATATAACTTTTGAATTTACTAATCCAAGAGATGAAGGCAAAGCCAAGATAGGCCCCAGATTTCAACCTCAGTGACCTAGACCCAACCTACATATTAGATACATGTTTCTAGGTCATAATTATTGCTTGATATCTAAATTGGATTTGTGATATTTCTTCACATAATGAGAGCATTAAAATATGAAAATATCCATTTCATATCTCAGAATGTCATACAATTTCTAAGTCATTTGCTATATCTTAAATATTTTCAAGATTACTAACTATTTAATAATATTGACTGGTGAGACATTTTAGAGATAAAATTTCTTTGTCCCGTTAGAAACTTGGGAAAGGTGAATGAATCTTTTATTAAAATGAGGTGATAGGTGTTTCTATTCTAATTCGAGTTCAAAAAGTATATTAATATAGAATAGATTTAGGGTGATTAAAAACACACAATTAGTCATTAAATCATCTTTTCTTATTTTAAACATTCCTTCCTGCATCCCCGCCCTGCTCCCCTATCCACCCCCTCCCACATAATGGCCCTGGCGTTCCCCTGTACTGGGGCATATAAAGTCTGTATGACCAAGGGGCCTCGATAATCTCAAATCTTAACTAAAGTAAACAGAAATTTAACTCAAGAATACAATAGAAACATCACACCTTATTTTGTGTGTATGTGTATGTATGTGTAATAAACATTATACATTACATACATATGTATATGTATATCAGATGAACCCTCTGGTGTAATTTGTATTAAATTGGAAAAATAAATGCAAATATCTGTGAGAGCAGTACAATTCAATGATAGATCCTCAAGCAATAAGGTAACACCTAATTTTTTATTCACATATCTAACTTACATTATAACTAACAGAGTGCATGTATTATTTTGTCAACTATGTTAGAGATATTAAAGCAATTCTTTTTTTTTTTTTTGGTTTTTTGAGACAGGGTTTCTCTGTATAGCTTTGGCTGTCCTGGAACTCACTTTGTAAACAAGGCTGTCCTCGAACTCAGAAATCCACCTGCCTCTACCTTCCAAGTGCTGGGATTAAAGGCATGTGCCGCCACACCCGGCCCAGCAATTCATTTCTATTAACTCTGTCATCATCATTATGTCAATACAGTATTTTTGTTTTTCATTTACATCATACTATTCATCTCTAAGGGAAGGAGGGAGGAACCTGGGAGGGAAAGCAGATAGGGTGGACAGGGAGTGGGAGTGAGAGAGGAACCTGATCTGGTATGGGTGACAGAAAAGGACTGAAGCCCTGAGAGGCAGCAGAAAGAATGTAAACAGGCAACCTCAGAAAATAGGAGGTTGGGAAGACACCCCAGAATGCACCAGAGAGCTGGGAGTTCAGAAACTTCCAGAACTCAAAGGGAATGACCTTAGATCAAATGCCCAACAGTAGAGAGAGGGAACTTATAAGGGAACTTATAGAGCCCACCTCCAGTAGGAGGAAAGGACATCAAGTGAGGGATGGGGTTTCCATCCCAAAGTCACATCCCTGACCCATAGTTGTTCCTGTCTGAAAGAATTACAGGGATGGAAAAAAGAGAGGAGCCTGAGGAAAAGCAACAGGCCCAAGTGGGATCCAGCTCAAAAGGAGGTCCTAAAACCTGATTCTATTAGGGCTGGAGAGATGGCTCAGCGGTTAAGAGCACTGACTGCTCTTCCAGAGGTCCTAAGTTCAAATCCCAGAACCCACATGGTGGCTTACAACCATCTGTAATGAGATCTGATGCCCTCTACGGGTGTGTCTGAAGAGATCAACAGTGTACCTACATATAATAATAAATAAGAGACCTGACTTTATTACTAAGGCTAGGGAGTACTATTCTTTCAAACTCAAATGGTATGTATTCAATGATTCCAAAAGTTGACAATAAGATAGAACTGTATTTTAAATAACACATAAAATGCAGAGTAAAATTTTAGAAATTTAAAGCCTTTCATTAAAGCAAAAGGAGCTACAAGCAAAAGCAAAAATGTTTTCATATATAATAAATTTAAAGAAAATGTGTCTTCACTTACTACACCAACATTGTAGTATCTTATCACCATGTCTCTGAATTCATCTCCATTTCCAGATCTTATGCAAATTTTGTAGCTAACTGGTTGGTCTCTTTCGCACCAAAGTCTTGACAGGTAATGAACTATAATGTTTTTATTGGGTGGAGAGACCTACAGATAAAACAGTTATAATTGAGATGTCTTAATTAATATAACCAAATCTTATAGAAACCTATCAATAACTTAACAGTATTTATCAACCTATACATATGACATTCTGGTGATTAGCAATTACCAGAAATTATTAGAACATTGAAGAAGTCCAGCTGATATTTTAGAATAAGTAAAATGTACCATACCAACAAACTTTTTTCTTCCTCAGAAAGATATGTCTGAAATCTAGTTATATTCTAGAGTCACTAGTCTTGGTTAGAATACTGTGAGCACAGTACACTCTACATTTTATATGCATATATGTATATGTTGTATTTAAATAATATATAAACAGAGCCTGTTTAACTTACATATTTAGTACTACACACACATATACACATACAAATACACACATACACATGCATATATATATATATATATATATATATATATATATATATATATATGAAGAGTGAAGAAAGAGAAAAATGAATGGGGAAAATTCTATATTTATGTTTTTCTTACAAAACCATTTATTAGTCTAAGAGTAGCATACCAGCAACAAATGTAGCTAATAGCTTTGTGATCCATTTTTGACACGATTTATAGAAGGAATTTTAATCATGCCCATGAGTACATGGTATTTAAAATTATGAGAACTGGGAGACACTTCCAGTCACCATTTATACCTGGGAAATAAGGCTGTTTGTTCCACAGCCCTCGGTACACAGGTCCCGCCTGGAGAGAGCTGGTCTTCCAGGAGTGCTGACACAGGCTTACAGGCCCACAAAAGGGACAAGCAGCAGCCAGAGATAGCAAGAGCAACTAGCACAACTGGTAACCAGGTCACAAAAGGCAAGCCCAAGAACCTTACCAACAGAAACTAAGGTTATTTCTCATGATAAGAACCCAGTTCTCTCACCACAGCAAGTCTTAAATACCCCAACACTCTGGAAAAGCAAGACGTGTATTTAAAATAACATCTCATGATTATGATAGACGACTTTAAGAAGGACATAAACAACTCCCTTAAAGAAATACAGGAGAACACAGGAAGACAGGTAGAAGTCCTTAAAGAGGAAACACAAAAATCCTTTAAAGAAATACAGGAAAACACAACCAAACATGGGAAGGAATTGAACAAAATCATGCAGGAGCTAAAAATGGAAGTAAAAACAATAAAGAAATATCAAAGTGAGAAAACTCGGGAGATAGAAACCTAAGAAACGGATCAGGAGGATACAGGCAAGCATCACCAACAGAATAAAAGATAGAAGAGAGAATCTCAGCTGCAGAAGACATCATAGAAAACATTGATACAACAGACAAAGAAAATGCAAAATGCAAAAAGGTCCTAAACTAAAACATCAAGAAAATCCAGGACACAATGAGAAGACCAAACCTAAGGATAATACATATAGAAGAGAGCGAAGATTCACAACTTAAAGGGCCAGTAAATATCTTCAACAAAATTATAGAAGAAAACTTCCCTAAGCTAAAGAAAGAGATGTATGTGACCATACAAAAAGCCTACAGAACTCCAAATAGATTGAACCAGAAAAGAAATTCCTCCTGTCACATAATAATCAAAACACCAAATGCACAAAACAATAAAGAATATTAAAAGTAGTAAGGGAAAAGGGTCAAGTAACATATAAATGCAGACCTATCAGAATTACACCAGCTGGACGTGGTGGCACATGCCTTTAATTCAACACTTGGGAGGCAGAGGCAGGCGAATTTCTGAGTTCAAGGCCAACCTAGTCTACAGAGTGAGTTCCAGGACAGCCAGGTACACAGAAATACCCTGTCTCGAAAAACCAATAATAATAATAATAATAATAATAATAATAATAATAATAATAAATAATTACATCAGACTTCTCACCAGAGACTATAAAAGCCAGAAGATCCTGGGCAGATGTCATCCAGATCCTAAGAGAACACAAATGCCAGCTCAGGTTACTGTACCCAGCAAAACTCCAATTACCATAGATGGAGAAACCAAGATATTCCATGACAAAAACAAATTTACAAAATATCTTTAAACAAATACACTCCTTTACAGGATAATAAATGGAAAACTCTAACACAAGGAGGAAAACTATACCCTAGAAAAAGCAAGAAAATAATCTTTTAACAAGCAAAAAAGGAAGATAGCCACAGCCACATAAACATAATTCCACCTCTGACAACAAAAACAACAGGAAGCCACAATCACTTTTTCTTAATATCTCTTAATATCAATGGACTCAATTCCCCCATAAAAAGACACAGACTAACAGACTGGATATGTAAACAGGATCCAACATTTTGCAGCATACAGTAAACCTTCCTCTGTTGCGGTAAATCTCTTGATTCCAAATATGCCACGCAGTGACAACCAAACTCAGTTAATATGAATACATGCTGTGTGCCTAGACTGGGCAGACGTACCTCTACACTACCATCTTCCACATCTTATGAGACCCCCTTAGAACTTGCAGTTTCTCCAGGCCATATGCTTCTGCTCTGCTTTTCTTCTTCTTCCTCATCCCTCTGTGTCTTCTCCCTCTTCCATTTCCTCCTCTTCCCACTCCCACCTTTTGCTCCACCTTCCCTTTTATCTGCCCAATCATCAGCGCTCCTTTATTTTACAAATTAAGGTGGAAAGCAGGTTTACAGGAAATTACCCAAGTGTTAACTCATTCCTTGTTCACAACCACTCACAGGAGAATGGAATTAACATCAAATATAATTAGCCCCAGGGCTATCCACAACAGTGAGAAAGACATACTACCTCAGAGTAAAAGGCTAGAAACTGAATAGCTTCTGTAAGGTAAAAGACATCATATATAGGACAAATTGGAACCTACAGATTGGGAAAAAAAATCTTCACTACCCTACATCCAACAGAGAACTAATATCCAAAATATATAAAGAATTCAAGGTGTGAAGCTCTGCTGAGGTCCAGCATTGGTGGGTTTTCTTTCATGATGGTTCTCCTTGAGGCAGCAGAGAGGGAAGAGCGTCTGCGAAGGGTAGGATTTTTGTCTTAGCAAATATGGAAGTAAGACTTTTTTCATACAAGATATTTAGGTGTGGAGAATCTTGGAGGGCTGCTTGACTGGATTCTGGCATTAGGCTATAACAAGGAAGTAAGCTCAGGCAAGAATCTGATGCTTGGGCATGACAAGGAAATAAGTTCAGGCAGGAATCTTAATCTTAGGGTGGAACAAACGAAGTAGGCTTCAGGCAAGAGTTGGATTTTGGGCTTGGACAAGAAAGTGGGCTCAGATACTTTGGTCATTCTGACAAGCCCTTGGAAACAACACTCTCAGGAGTAATCATGGGACTTTGTTTACTGTCTTGCTGGTTCCTTATTATGCTGCTTGCCCTTAATACTTGCATGTAATTAAAATGGTATAAAAGCAGATTGATAAAAAGTAAACCAGCCTTAGTCTCAGAACTGTCTGGGGTCATGCTACAAAGTTGTCTAATTGTCTTTATTCTTTTTAATCCTCACTCCTGCCCTGGAGAACCTTTTGACTGACTGAATGAGCTTGGTCATTTAGGGTTGCTGCATAATAATTTACTTTGCTACTGTAGCTGACCTGCCTTCTGTGCTCCTCTGAGGCAGAAAACTGCAGCCTCAGGTACTTAGTATCTCATCCTTAAAGAGCAAGTGATTAAGTGATAGACTTTGTTCTCTCTCAGCAGGAACCACACAGCTCTAACTTTCATTTGGCTAGTTAATATCAAGTCACAGGAAGAAAAGTGGACACTTTGAAAGTTATTTTAGCATTTATTTCTAAGTTGTAAAAAGTTTCCGATGAAACCTCTCTAAGAAAAAGGGGGGAAATGGGCTTGCAAGATGGCTCAGCAGATAAGAGCACTGACTGCTCTTCTGAAGGTCCTGAGTTTAAATCCCAGCAATCACGTGGTGGCTAACAACCATGTGTAATGAAATCTGACGCCTTCTTCTGATGTATCAGAAGGCAGCTACAGTGTGCTTATCTTAATAATAAATAAATCTTTGGGCTGGAGCAAGCAGGGACTGAGAGAGCAGAGGTGACCAGAACGAGCAGGGCTGACCAGAGTGAGGTGGTTAACCAGAAGGAGCAAAAGTCCTAAAAAATTCAATTCCCAACAACCACATGAAGGCTAATAACCATCTGTACAGTTACAGTGTACTCACATACATAAAATAAATAAATACATCTTTGAAAAAAGAAAGAAAAGGGGGAAAACAGAATGAATGAAAAAGTGGAGAAAGAGAAAATTCTCTCTCATCTTCTTATTCTCACCACATATATACATCTTTCACAATACTTGATAACATGGCAAAAACTTCATCACAAGTTCACACATAAATTTCAATCATAAATCAAATAAGAAGTTTACAACAGTGAATGTTTACATGCATATCCGTTAGAAGTACTTACCTAGCTAAAGATCCATCACCTGTCATGGCTCCACAGGTTCATAGAGTGTTAAAAACCATAACTGCATTTGTAGTTAAACCAAATCAATTAGATAATCCAAGTCAATATTTTATCTTTAGCACATATAATAAATCATTAGGTCTCTTTTTAGTGACAGTTGGTTAATGTTCTCTGAGTAGTAAAAGATCTGTAGCAATTAACTGGTGACACTAAAGATTAGCAAAGTTCTCATTGCAGTTTGACTATAGGAAAGAAAATAATAGCAATCCCCATTATAAAAGAGCTTAATAAATACTGATATGTTTAGGAATTCATATAAAATTATAAAGAATTGAGAAGTTATCTATTTGTCTATATTCCATCAATATAAGACAATACATCTCCATAGTTCTGCAGAGATCTGCTCAAAGGGGTGGGCTAATACCTAGTGATTGTTATATATGTAACAATAACAAAAAAGCACATTAATAGTAGGAATCTTTCTTAAAGTGATTTTCTCCGGGACCTTGCCTTATGAAACTTTGTCATAGAATTTTAATCTAAAGTGAAGTCACTTCAGAAAAATCATTTGCTAGTTATTAGCTTGTTGGCTCATGACAAATCTCCAAAAACCCACATAATGCAATTTTAAAATGGAGTATAAAGCTAAACAGAGAATTCACAACAAAAGAATCTCAAATGGCTTAGAAGCACTTAAAAGAGATGTTCAGAGACCTTAGTCATCAGAGAAATGCACATCAAAATGACCCTGAGATTGCACCTCACACCAATCAGAATGGCTAAGACCAATAATTCAAGTGACAGCACAGGCAGGTAAGGATGTGGAAAAAGAGGAACACTGATGATGGCATTACAAGCTGGTACCACCACTCTGGAACTCACCCTGGTGGTTTCTCAGAAAATAAGAAATAGTTCTACCTGAAGATTCCATCTATACCACTCCTGAGAATATACCCAAAAAAATCCTCCACTATAAAACAAGGACACATGCTCCACCATATTCATAGCAGCCTTATTTGTAATAGCCAGAATCTGGAAACAGCCCAGATGTTCCTCAAACAAAGAATGAATACAGAAAATGTGGTTCAATTACACAATAAAAATATATTCAGTGATTAAAAACCAGGACATCATCAATTTGCATGCAAATGAATGGAACTAGAAATTATCATACTGAGTGAGTGCTGGTGGACTCCCTTTACCAGCAAGAAAGTCACGCCACCACCGGGATCTTCTCAGTCAGCTTTATTCTGGAGCACCTTGATAGTAGATTCCCAGGACCCTGGACAGCAGCAGAGCTGCGGCTTATATACTCTCCCAGGGAAGGGGGTGTCGGAGTGGATGCGGATTGGTGCACCAAGCTGCACCTCATTTGCATGTGGCCCGTTCATTGGTGCCACAAGCCACGCTTCATTTGCCTATTGCCTGTTTGGGAGGGGCTATTGCTTGAGGAGAGCCTAAAGAGAGTTGCGCATGCGCACTAGGCTCTCCTCCCTGACAGCCTAGTGAGCATGTGCATCAGGCTCTCCTCCCTGACAGCCAGCCAGTCCCCTGCCATCTTGTAATGGCGGGTAGCAGCCGGCTGCTAGGAGCCGAGACTTCACGGAGAGCCAAGGCTTCAAAGAGAGCCGAGGCTTCACAGAGAGCCGTGGCTGCACAGAGCCGCGGCTGCCTACAATTGAGGTGACTCAGAACCAAAATAACAAGCATGGTATGTACTTACTAATAAGTGAATATTAGCCAAAAAGTACAGGATACCTAGGATACAACCTACAGACCACAAAAAGTATAATAAGCAGAAATGCCCAAGTAAGGAAGTTTCAACCTCAATTAGAAGGAAGAAGAAATTAATCAAGGAAGGAAGAGGTAGGAAGAGACCTGGGTGGTAAAAAGGGGAGGAGGGAAACAAGATCAGATATGGTGGATAAGGGCAGGAGAGAAGCTCAGAGAGCCAATAGAATAAATAGAAATGAGCAACCTTGAAGAGGGGGAGGTGGGTTGCACCTCTAGTGAGTACTAGAGACCTGGGAACAGACACTCTAGAACTCATTGATGGTGACCTTATCCAAAATGCCCAACATTGGGGAAAGGAAACTCTTAAAGAGTTAACCTCCAGTATATAGTCAGGGTCTCAAGTGGAAAGATGGGTTACTAACACACAGTCAAAATTCCTGAGCCAGAATTGTTCCTGATTTAAAAAAAAAAAAGTGAAGGGAAAAAAACAGAGAAGAGACTGAAAGGAAGGGTTCCAATAACTTGCCCAATTTGAGATCCATCTCAGGGGTGTAGGGGGCACCAAGGTCTGACACTACTATGCTATGATATGCTTACAGACAGGTGAACATGCCACCTCAGTCTGTCAACAGGGTCTTATGGGAAGGACTAAGGATTAAAGAAAAGACAATTAGATAACATTATAACATGACTAAAGCCAGTGCTGAAGTGGCTTTATTTTTTTTCCAGTCTGCTTTGTACCATTATAGGTACATGCAAAGAATAGAGTCAGTTCTAGATCAAAGACAAAGTACTCAAGAAACAAACAAGGCAAAGAAAAGCAGTCAAGAAACAATCAAGGCTTAAACAAAGATCCCATGATTACTATATTCAGGGACTAATTGAGATAATCAAGACACAAAAAAACACATGTCTCAGCCATATTCATCTGGAGCTTTGGCCTAGCCCAGTGTCAAATTCTTGTCTAGCCCAATGTAATTATTCTTGCCAAATTTCAGGAAAAAGCCCCAAGAGCTCTCCAGAGTTGAGCTTGGCATGGCCATCCTCAGAGAGGCCCTACCAGTAGCTGACACAGAAGCAGATACTTACACCCATGGTTGAATTAGGGGACAGACTGAAGAAGCTGAAAGGAAGAATGACCCTGTAGGAAAACCAGCAGTCTCAATTAACCTAGACACCAGGGAGCTCCCAGAGACTGAGCCACCAACCAGGAGCATACACGGGCTGGTCTGATGTCCCTGGAACATATGTAGCAGAGATCTACCTGATCTGGCCTCAGTAGGGGAGTTTGTGCTTAATTCTGGAGAGCCTTCAGGCCCTAAGGAAGGGAGAGGCCTGGAGATGGGCAGAGCACCCTCTGAGAGGTAAGGGGGAGGAATAATGGAATGAGGAACTGTGGGAGAGGGGACTGTAAGGGTCAACAACTGGAATGTAAATAATTAAAAATAAAAGTAAACAGAAGGAAGGAGAAAAGAACCCATGAGAGCAGAAGCATGGAAGATCCTAGATGCAAGTACTATGGGGATTTTGGTTAGGAGGTGGCCAGATTAGTTTAGGGGATTAAGGAGCATCAATTGATGGCGCAGGTATTGAGGCTTAGAAATGAATATTGGTCTCTCCGTGTCATTATTGGTTAACTAGCTAGGGTGAAAAAAATACAGCCACTGTATTTAACTTACAGCTTACATTTCTATTAAAAATTACATTAACTGAGTATTAACTAAGCTAAATATGCATGAAAGGCCATATGAAGATCCACTACTTTGTTAGCTATTCATTTTTTAAAAAATACAATACAATGAATAAACAGAGTTTGAAGGGAACTGCACAGCTTAATTGGATAATAACAGCAAAAAAAAAATCATAATATTAAACAAACCTGAGTTCCAGATATGACATAATCCAATTATCCCTTGGTGACTCAGCTCCCAAAGAATCCCTAAAACAGTTCAATTGGCCTTGTTTATCAATGAGAGTTAGCTATCAAAATGTTGCTGAAGATAGCACGGTTTAGATACACTGCAGAAAGCAATAAGACCAGAACTGAGTTGGAAGCAAGTTGGTTGTTGTCTAGCATCCTCCATATCGCTGGGCTGTGCTTTGCGGACTGAGGGTGGGAGAGATCAAAGTCACCAAGCATCTTAACATGCTTTGAATACTGTGAGCTGCAGCACTACAGTATAAAGGAGAGGCGTGACTGGTATAAAACAGCTCTCTAATTGCATTTAACCATTGTACATACATTCCAGTGCTCAGACAGACACAGTAACACACACACGTGATAATAAAAGAAGAAAATAGAAATTAAAACTATAATACGGAGCACATAAAAAGAACCACACTCAACTGATGCTTTCTCTACATGTCTTTAATTTGATTCTTACAATTTTGAGTCAGCATGGATTGCAATAAACGGGTCCTCAGCAGAGTTACTAACGGAAAAGTGAGCTTTGCCATCTCTGCCGACATTTACTCTAAGTCCAGTGCAATTGCCATCGACTTTATCTCCAGAAATGACATCACAATATGTGCCAGCAGGAAGACCAGTCTGTAAAGTTGTTGACAAAGCCCTGGGGAAAAAAAAGTAAGTATTTAATTGGAATTCAATCCAGTCAGATGCAGAAAGATCCATTATGTATTCTCCACAGAATGGTAAGTGCCCAACCTTGTGCTATAGAACAGTAAGAACTCACAGCTCAGTAAAATTTCAAAACACCAAGACTGTGCCAGCTGGAGCAAGCAAATTCTCTATACCAAAGTCATTATTTTAAATGTCTATTTGTTTCCTTGCCGGTAGTGACCAGACACACACAGAGAACAGAGAGAAGCTCAGCACTTAAGTTCTTCTGTGATTGTCTTTGCTTCCAGTCTGTCCTCTGCTGAATTAAACTCTGATTAATTTTTTTTTAACAGCATTTATTCTTTGAAGGTTCTTAGGTCACATGATGCCACATGAATTTTTTTCTCAAATTAAACATAATCTAGCATTTCTATTGATACATACACATTTGTAGTAGAAAAAGGTTTGCATAAAGTAATTCTACTTCTAAAAAGAACATATCCAAGTGCTCATTCAGAAAAAAAAAATACTGTTATGTACTTCAATTATTTTGTTGTTGCCAATAAAACGTGATTTAGATTTAAAAATATTTACAACCAGACAGGAAGCTGATTTAGAGTTGAAACAGTTCACTGTCTCCCAAAGAGATTCTCTGAGATAGAATGCTTTTTCGATTTTGTTTGTGAGATGGAGCCTCTCTACCTAGCCAGTCATGGCTGTACTGAAATTACTCTGCAGATCAAGATGAGTTCAAATTCACAGCAAAGGGCTGCTTCCTCCCTCTCAGTAACAAGCAACACTATTGGTATCGGATCTTGAGTACTAAAGATGAGGGAGTCATAAAGGAAGTCTCAGAGAGAAGTACTACCGGTTAAAGAACAAGAATAAAGGTTTTAAAGCCTGAGCAAACAACCAATTGAAGAAACTCATACACCAAATGCAAGTACACAAATGCTTCTAAAATACATAAAACATGCATGTAGATAATTCAAGACCTTATATAAGTGTAATGGATTAATATATAAGTTATAATCAAAGGTAATGGGAAAAGCACTCCAGTACTAGTATGGCACATTTTTCCCATTTTTATTAGATATTTTCTTCATTTACATTTCATATGTTATCCCAAAAGTCCCCTATACCCTCTATGGCACATTTTTAATGATGTTAAGATACATATTTACTATTTATATACTTGTAAAATGTGTGAAACAAGCTTGTACGTATGAAGATAGGCTACTGTCATTGTACACAGTGGTTAAAGACCAAGTTCTTGTTGGGTGGGATGTGCCACTACAGAAAACCAAAACCATGCCTGCCATGCTAATTCTGTATTTGCAGTGTCTAATTTTTGTCTCAGTTATTCAGTGATTTCACTGAAATCTCAACTTCTGTTCAAACTCAGGTTTTCTAAAAACATATTAACAACATCTGAAAATTTTTAAATATCTTATTTTCTGCTCAGTATCACATATTAGTGTGACTGAAACAAGAAAATTAGTCAGGAAAACTGGAAAATTACTACCTGAGAAATCTGCATCAGATGTATGCAGCAGTTTATGCATAAAGGAGATAGGTAGTTCTATATAATTAAAGAACATATATAAAAATGTTTTCATGTAATACTTTCTCAGTTAATGATAGTTGATTTACTACTAATCTGTTTGTTAAATGTGCTAAGAAAATATTCTGACTTTATTAAATTACTCAAGTAAAAATGAGCATCTTATAATGGCAAAATATTTATTTTTCTGAGAAAATAATCTCATTCTACTCATGAAACCTCTTCAATACAAGAATAAATTTCAATACAGAACATGGGGACTCTTACCTTGAAAGGAAATGAAAAATATTTGTCAGATTTTATAGAGAAGTGATATTTGTAATTTATATTTGATATGTTCTATATGGCCACTATCTTCCACTGAGATAGAAAACTTCACATAGCCTTTCAGATATCTGATTGTCTAATTGTTTAGTTCAGTTTTGTAATTGTCTAAACTTCTGCACATAACATACAAAGATATAATGCATATAATTTAATTCATCCATAGATTAATTAAGCAAATCACTATTCTGTGATTCTCATAAGTTCATATCTATTATAATTTCTTTGATTATTATTAAACAAGCTTCCTTCTCATTCCACAGGGGAAAAAAATAATTTCATATGATGACATTGATCGCACCAAGGGCAGAAAGAATTTGAAATTCCCTTTAGAATTAACAGCCATAATTCAATGTCAATTCTAAGGGTCAGGACTTTATCAGGCATAACTGTTTCTGTATTTTCTCATCACTTCAGCTATGTTTTTCATTACCAGGTGCTTCTTCAATATCCTTTTGAAAACTGTAGTGCAAAAGCACTTAATAATGTGTATCATATGCTTTAATGTCACATGAAATTAAAACAAAACCACTTTTTTTCTATATTAAAATATGCTTTGTCCATCACATAATCAGCCAACAAACGCAGACACTACTGCATACACCAGCAAGATTTTGCTGAAAGGACCCTGATATAGCTATTTCCAGTGAGGCTGTGTCAGTGCCTGGCAAATAGAGAAGTGGATGGTCACCATCATCTATAGGGTGGAAAACAGGATCCCCAAAGTAGGAACTAGAGAGAGTACCCAAGAGCTGTAGGGGTCTGCAACCCTATAGATGGAACAACAATATGAACTAATCAGAACCCCCAGAGCTCATGTCTCTAGCTACATATGTATTAGAAGATGGCCTAATTTGCCATTATTGGGAAGAGAGGCCCCTTGGTCTAGCAAACTTTATATGCCCCTGTACATGGGAATGCCAGGGCCAAGAAGTGGGAGTGGGTGGATAGGGGAGCAGGGTGGGGGAGGGTATAGGGGACTCATGGGATAGCACTTGAAATGTAAATGAAGAAAATATCTAATAAAAAAATTACAGGGGCTGGAGAGATGGCTCAGAGGTTAAGAGCACTGACTGCTCTTCTGAAGATCCCGAGTTCAAATCCCAGCAACAACATGGTGGCTGGCTCACAACCATCCATAACTAGATCTGGCGCCCTCTTCTGGACTGTCTGAAGACAGCTACAGTGTACTTACATAAAATAAATCTTTAAAAAAAAATTACAAAGGAAAAAAAAATATGCTTTGGACAACTCCAAGACTTACTTTTCCATTCTGGAAATTTCTATTCCAACGGTAACTTGACATTACTCTTGTGAATCCATAAGGATGAGTCACCATAAATCCAACCGCCATTTTATACATTCTGAAATGTTCTAAATAGTGTTAAAGCAGACGTATATAATACTTTACTGTCATTAACAGCAGCAAAGAAGGTTGTCCTACCTAGCATCCCAGAATGTCAGGATGGATGCCCCTCCAGCACCATGTCCTCGCTGATTGTCATGGTTGTCCACAAACACAAGGGCTCTGTCAGAAGGCAACATACCCCAACCTTCTCCCCAGTTCTTGCCTTTGGAAAAAAAAAACAACAACATGATTCCTTCACAATGCTTAGCATAACATTACATATGGCATCCTCAATTATCTAAATAAATGACAATTTCCTACGAAGTCTTTCATAAAGAGATGCATATATATATATATATATATATATATATATATATATATATATATACATAAAATTGTATATGTATACATATATACAATTTTCTATGATAACATACATGGGAATTTTATCCAGATTTAGGTTTTACTACATACTCTTTTGTTTTGATTTTATTTTAGATTTTTAAAATTGCATTGTAACATTATGGACTTGAGAATTAAGACAACCGTGTTATATAATACAGAACGGAAATAAATTTATAACTGTGTTTTTACATTTACTTTTTTTGCATTTATTTTTTATTAGAGGTTTTTTTTTATTAGATACTTTCTTAATTTACATTTCAAATGCTATCCTGAAAGTTCCCTCTACCCTCCCCCGGCCCTGCTCCCCTACCCACCCACTCCCACTTCTTGGCCCTAGCATTACCCTGTATTGGGGCATGTCCCGAACCAGCGGGACTAAGTTATTTCATTAAGGGTCGAGGAGAACCTTTTGTCTGTAAGATAGGACGGACAGGGAGAGAAAGAAGCAGAGACCATGCATTGTGAAGTTTTTGTCACGCTCTCACTTTACTTAGGCAAAATGCTCAGTTTTATACATACAGCAAATGAGAGTGCATAGGGAGGTCAGAGATGGAGAACAAAGACTCCGGGGCGAGGGACATCTGGAAGAAGGAGGATGGCAGCCTTGAGACCTCTGGTGATTTATCTCGGGATGCCGGCACTTTCTTATTGCTCTAAACATTTATCTGAGATAAGGCTCTGCCAGTCTTGGGATCAGCCTAGTATGCAGGAGGGGGCAATTTGGCTCTTAGCAAGGTGTTAGCTGGTCTTTATGGTGGGAATCACTGAAGGTCTGGCTTCCCACAGGGTCATATAAAGTTTGCAATACCAAGGGGCCTCTCTTGTCAATGATGACCAACTAGGTAAGTTATATTGTTAGTTCATATTGTTATTCCTCTTATAGGGTTGCTTCTCTATTAGGAGCCCTGTGTGCCATCATCCTATAGAAGACTGTGAGCATCCACTTCTGTATTTGCCAGGCACTGGCATAGCCTCATATGAGACAGCTATATCAGGGTCCCTTCAGCAAACTCTTGCTGTCCTATGCAATAGTGTCTGAGTTTGGTGACTGATTATGGGATGGATCCCCGGGTTGGGTAGTCTCCGAATAGTCCTTCCTTTCTTCTTATCTCCATACTTTGTCTCTGTAACTCCTTTCATGTGTATTTTGTTCCCTATTCTAAGGAGGAATGAAGTATCCACACGCTGGTCTTCCTTATTCTTGATTTTCTTGTGTTTTGCAAATTGTATCTTGGGTTTTCTAAGTTTCTGGGCTAATACCCACTTATCAGTGAGTGCATTCTAATGACTTCTTTTGTGATTGGGTTACCTCACTAATGATGATATCCTCCAGATACATCCATTTGCCCAAGAATTTCATAAATTCATTGTTTTTAATAGCAGAATAGTACTCCATTGTGTAAATGTACACATTTTCTGTATCCATTCCTCTGTTGAGAGACATCTGGGTTCTTTCCAGCTTCTGACTATTATAAATAAGGCTGCTATGAACATAGTGGAGCATGTGTTCTTATTACCAGATGGAACATCTTCTGGGTATATGCCCAGGAGAGGTATTGCTGGATACTCTGGTAGTACTATGTCCAATTTTCTGAGGAACCTCCAGACAGACTTATAGAGTGGTTGTACAAGCTAGCAATCCCACCAGCAATGGAGGAGTGTTCCTCTTTCTCCACATCCTCGCCAGCATCTGCTGTCACCTGAATTTTTGAGTTTAGCAATTCTGACTGGTGTGAGGTGGACTTTCAATGTTGTTTTGATTTGCATTCCTCATGATTAAGGATGTTGAACATTTTTTCAGGTGATTCTCAGACATTCAGTATTCCTCAGTTGAGAATTCTTTGTTTAGCTCTGTACCCCATTTTTAATGGGGTTATTTGTTTTTCTGGAGTCTAGCCTCTTGAGCTCTTTGTAGCTATTGGATATCAGTCCCTATCAGATTTAAGATTGGTAAAAATCCTTTCCCAATCTGTTGGTGGCCTTTTTGTCTTATTGACAGTGTCTTTTGCCTTACAGAAGCTTTGCAATTTTATAAGGTCCCATTTGTCAATTCTTGATCTGACCACACAGGCCATTGCTGTTCTGTTAGGAATTTTTCCCCTGTGCCCATATCTTCGAGGCTTTCCCCACTTTTTCCTCTATAAATTTCAGTGTCTCTGGTTTCTTGTGGAGGTCTTTGATTCACTTAGACTTGAGCTTTTTACAAGGAGATAAGAATGGATCAATTTGCATTCTTCTACATGATAACAGCCAGTTGTGTCAACACCATTTGTTGAAAATGCTGTCTTTTTTCCACTGGATGGTTTTAGCTCCCTATATTCACTTTTAAATTTCAACTAATTCTCTAATGTAGCAAAAAGTAATTCCCTAGTGTGGTCACATTATAGGGATCATTTCTTAGTATAGGTATTCTTAGGATACTACCATATTTTTCGTAGGCCATGAGCAAACATTCTTAGACTCAAATGGACTTATCACACCCAACAAAACTCACTAAGTGATACTTTGGATTTCAGCTGTTATCAGGTGACTGATGTTTCAAATGAAAAACATAATTAATTAAGGATAAGTGAACAATAAGCATAACTAATAATCAACAATTTAAGTTAGAATATGTAAGATATATCTTACTGATCCCTAATGACATGGATGTATGATAAAACAGATGACAAAATGGTACATATTTATTTTAAATAGGACATCTTCTCACCATTCCACTTGCAGATAACTGTGCCAAGCTTTGCACCAAACTTGAATTCTGTTACATGGCCATTTCCAAAGTACTCACTACCTTTAATTGCTTCACCACCCAGATCAATGACCTAGGAGAAACATTGGATTAACTGTCATTTTAAGTATACTTTTAAATCATATTATTGAAAGATAATATTATTTAGAATTATATAAAATAGTTCTGCTATTCGAATGTTACTAGTATCTTTCTGTTTACTGGCATTCTGATTTTATTCATAAACCATATGCCACAATATTGAAAGAAACCAAATTACAATGCAAATTAGAAAAGAGTCATTTTTATCCTCTAGGATGACTGCCAGAAGGGAAAATTCACTAGTTCACAATACTGTAATACTTGTTGTCTTATCAACATTAGAAGTGCTTATAAACTTATTAACTTTCTCAGTATATTAAAGATACAAAGGCATCATCCTCAGTGCACTTCAAATGATTTTTTTCCTAAAAAAAGTCTTCATCTGTTTGCCTTAAACACCTACAACTTTGAGAGTATGAGACAAAATTCAAAATCAGAAGATTGGCTGGGGACAATAAGAATTATGATTTCTGTGTCTCGTAAAAATGGTATCTTTGAATATAAAAGATAGATAAATGAAATTAGATATGGCTTGAAACATGCTGTGATAAAGAACTAAATGTACACTTTCTGATTAACAAGACTTGTATTTTAATGGCAGTATGAGAAGTCTACATATGAGTGAGTTATTAACCTACATTGACAATTATATGCTTAGAGAAATCTGCTGTCAATTATCTGGCTTACAAAATGATGACATTTAAAGAAAATCCCATGAGACTTTATACCTTATGAAAAGAACTATAGAAAACTGAGAAAAGCTGGCTACTGGGAGTCTTCCCAAGGGAATCGCACAACAATTGGTTGTCCAGTACCAAGTCAATCTTGACACTGTTCATATAGAGAACAAGAGCAGAACTGAATCACTTACATATGAAGCACTATAAACTACATCAGTTATATTTAGAAAACATATATGTGTGTGTTATGTATCTGAGTAGATATATATACACATGCACAAATATACATAGAGTAACAGTAAGTAAAAAAGTAGGACATAAATATGAGGGAAAATATGGAAGGGTTCATGGAAGTGTTTGGAGGTAGAAGAGTGAAGAAGGAATTGTAATTAAAGTATAATATCAAAAATTTTTTTAAAAACCTATATATTGTCTGGTCCCTGATTTTAGTGGGATTGCTTCCAGCTTCTCTTCATTTAGTTTGATGTTGGCCACTGGTTTGCTGTAGATTGCTTTTATCATGTTTAGGTAAGGGCCTTGAATTCCTGATCTTTCCAAGACCTTTATCATGAATGGGTGTTAGATTTTGTCAAATGCTTTCTCAGCATCTAAGGAGATGATCATGTGGTTTTTATCTTTGAGTTTCCATCTGGTTATAAGGACACATGTTCCACTATGTTCATAGCAGCCTTATTCATAATAGCCAGAAGCTGGAAAGAACCCAGATGTCCCTCAACAGAGGAATGGATACAAAAAATTTGGTACATTTACACAATGGAGTACTAGTCAGCTATTAGAAACAATGAATATATGAAATTCCTAGGCAAATGGATGGATC
>LR752213.1:0-40806 GCA_902729485.2 Mus minutoides | reverse complement strand
CCCTGATATAGCTCTCTTGTGGGAGGCTATACCAGTGCCTGGTAAACACAGAAGTGGATGCTCACAGTCAGCTATTAGTTGGAACACAGGACTCCCAAGGAAGGATCTAGAGAAAGTACCCAAGGAGCGGAAGGAGTCTACAACCCTCTAGGTGGAAGAATAACATGAACTAACTAGTACCCCCTGAGCTCATGTCTCTAGCTGCATATATGGAAGAAGATGGCCTAGTTGGCCATCATTGGGAGGAGAGGCCCCTTGGTCATACAGACTCTATATGCCCCAGTACCGGGGAACGCCAGGGCCATTACGTGGGAGGGGGTGGGTAGGGGAGCAGGGCAGGGATGTGGGAGGGTAAGGGAAAATTTCTGGATAACATGTGAAATGTAAATGAAGAAAATATCTAATAAAGAGAAAAAAATGAAAAAAAAAAAAAAAAAAGAGGAGAGGCCCTTGGTCCTGTGAAGGTTTTATGCCCCAGTATAGAAGACTGCCAGAGCCACGATGCAGGAGTGGGTGGATTGGTAAGCAGGGGATGGAGGAAGTGACAATAGGTTCTCTGAGGGAAAACTGGGAAAGGGAATAACATTTAAAATGAAAATAAAAAATATCTAATAAAATATAAAATAAAATAAAGATACGTGAGTCAAGAGAAATAGGAAACAACTGTAAAATAAGATCAACTATAGTCATATTATGTGAAAAAGAATATAGAGTTCTTATACAAAGAGAAACAGATACTACCAGAACAATAAACAAATGTTCTGTTTTTTAAGATAAAGGATATGGTATAAATTCGAGAGACTGTGATGTTTGACATTTTATAGTGTGACAAGGAGAAAAATCTTTGCTTAATCTACATACTACTTGGCTAAAGACCAGAGGAAAGGTACATGTTCCTTTATTATAGAACAAAGCAGATATTTACCACCTAAAAAAATGATAGAGAAGAAAACCTATGAATTGTGGATAGAAAGAGAAATCCCATAAACATGACTTAATCCCTGTCTATTAATCAATGCCCATGGAAATACTGTAGGAGGTGTTAATAGTTAATAGTTATCAATTTTAAAAGTCAACATTTTGCATTATGAGTACTATTCTTTCATATAGTCAAATGTATGTATTCAAGGATTTAAAAATTGACAATAAGATGGAACTGTATTTTCAATAACTCATAAAATATAAAGTAAAATTTAAAGTTTAAAATCTGCTTAAACTAAAGAACTAGACACAAAAGAGAAATATTTTCATCTATAATAAATTTAAAGAAAATGTGTCTTCACTTACACCAACATTGTTGCACCTTGTTTTCTCACCTGTACTGCCATCGTCTCTCATACAATTTCACTAGTAGTAAATAAGGAAGAGAATTTGTTTTTTGGTCTAAAAGATATTTGGATAAGGGGGAAAACTATCACTACAATCTTATTGTCATAGATACTGATTAAGGCCAGGATTTTATGCCTGATGTTTCAAATTTATTAACAAATTACACAAAGACATTCTACATTAATAAAACTATCATTAGTACATTGGTTCCTTTCGTAAATATTATTTTTAGTTACTTACTTACATCCATTCTTATTTAACTTCTATGGAAGTTAAGATGGAAAAATAGACAAGTAGTATATGCTTAAATAGCAAATTTTAAATTTCACAGTGATTTTACAAAGGAAATGTTGTAGCAAATATTTAATCTCAATTGGGGGTTTCTACCCTGCCTTTGATGATTCAGTTCCCAGATAAAAGACACAAAACCTTTACATTTATAATAACCTTTTAATAAGAACTGCGGCTGGGCATATATCTACCATCTAGGCTATTAATGTCTACTTCACCATCAATGACCCCCAGTTATAACTTGCTAAGATCCTTCTGGACTGCTCTTAACTTTAATTGGCCAGCCCTTATGGCCATGTTTTCATACTCTCCTACC
Source organism: Mus minutoides (assembly GCA_902729485.2). Lineage (NCBI taxonomy): Eukaryota > Metazoa > Chordata > Mammalia > Rodentia > Muridae > Mus > Mus minutoides. Next base: position 38,870 of record LR752213.1, on the reverse strand, counting down.
CCATGGTGTCTTCTCTATCAACCTTCTTTCCCTCTCATTCTCTCTCAAGATCCTGCCTCAGATCTCAAGACTAGGTACCAAAACCTCACCTCTCTTCTGCCCAGATGAAGGGTGTCAGCATGTTTAGTCAACCAATAGTTTTAAATTAAGCAGCAAGATCATCACTTTTTTAATGTGTAGATTCTCTTGCCTTAGATCTTGGGATCCTATATTTAGCATTATAACACACAGCAAAAGACCAAACTTTAGCAGTAAATACTTCAAAAAATAATTCAAGGATATTTATGGTAGTATGCTAATTACTAATTTGTAACTACTAAAACCTTTTGTATTATTATCATTATTTTTATCATTATTATTTAGATGCCTATTTGTTTCTAACAGTGGAGAAAAAGAAAGAGTAGATGAGTGTGTAGCGATGAGGGAAGGATCTGAGCAGGGAGAACAAATGATGAACAAAATATGTTTTAGGAAACAAGAATCTATTTCAATTTAAAAAAAAAGAAAAAGAAATACAACGAAGGCATCTACCTCTGTTCTGGGGTTACTGTCCTAGATTCTCCATAAAACACACGTTTGGGAAATCAAACCTGGTGATACAGAATTATACACTAAAATCAGCTCCCAGTAGAGAAAACTCCATGAAATTGCAGAAAAGAAACTTTGAATCGGAGGTGATGAATATTAAACTAGCTGAAAACAGGATAGGGTAAAATTTTACCCTGAAAGCTGCATAATGTGTGAGCATTGAGTATAATGTGTTCAACAGATGCAAGAACCAGAGGCAGCATTCTCAGCTGGGCCAGGAGGAATGTGCAGGAATGTAAGCAGATCAGATTCCCTGACTATAAAGCATTGCAATTGTAATGTGGTAATCTAAAAGACATCACAGAAAGACACATCAGGGAAGGGATGTGCCAGGGTATAGACAGGACACATGCTTAAACTCATTTGTGAAGGAAGGCTTTACTGAATGTGATTGCAGTTGCTAATAAAATAAGAACAAGAATTCATGGCACTAAAATGTTTCTGTACACCAAACAAAGCATGCCATCAATTGAGTAACAAGATAGGTTACAAAATGGAATATATATGTGAGGTGAGAGTTGTTAATACTGTGGAATTAGAAAAAAATATTTTTTCTTTAAATAACTATTTATAAGACAATTTTTAAAAATGGCCACTAGAGGAAATTGAGCAATGATGAGATTTAATAAGTGAATAAATTTTATTAATAATAATTTTTCATACAATATATAGGAGAACATGAAGGAAATCATAGTAATGGTTAAAAAAAATATTACTCAGAATTCCATCCAAAGTTCTGAGTATTTTCTTGGAAAAAAATTTAGATTTTTCTCCTAATGCATAGTAAATTTTGCATGAAGTTATCGAATGATTCCATGTGCAATTTATCATTTCTACCTAGTCAAGTTCATTGTTTAAGGTTATTAGTAAAATATAAATAAACTTTAAAAATTAAGGTACATATGAGCTGGCAACATAGCACAGCAGGTACAAGTGCATGCTTTCCAGGTCTCCATATCCTGACCCATAGCTCCAGCATTATTGCCCTACTCTACCTGAACCACTGAGGCAGACCACCAATATTTCCTCAGAGCCTGTGAACTTTCCCTAACAGTGGCCCCTTCACTCATCTCCATGTCCCACACCACAACTCTGGCAGAAGCTCCTTGCTCTACCAGAGACCATGAGTTATCCAGAATCCAAGATTATGCCAGTTCCTAAAACCCCAGTACCCTAAACACCAGAGGTAACTCAAACTGCCGAATCCCCAGGAGACACCTACTGAGCAAGGGTCTTCCCCATCACAAGAACCACAGGCCACTCCTAACAGAAAACCAAAAAAGAAACGGGTGGGTATTGTGGAATGAGGAGGTTTTTTTTTCGTGGAATAATTAATTATGAAAGGAATTTGAAGAAAAGAGTCACGGGATGAAATTATTCAATGATGGATTTTCCAAGTAGCCAAAAGCATGTTTAATGAGTAATTAGATTGTCAATGAAATTTATTGAAAATAAATTTTCATACTTTAAAAAGATTACATGAAATAATTTATACTAATAGTAAAGCAAAATATTTGCCAGGACACTATTAAGATATTTGAGAATTTATTAGAAAAAACATTTAGACTTTCTGCTAATGCTTAGGATATTTAGGATGCTGTTATCAGATGATTCTATGTGAGTTTTAAGATATTTGCCTATTCAAGTTTATTTTTGTACTGGCTAGTTTTATTTCAACTTGACACAGGCTGGAGTTTTCACTGAGAAAGGAGCTTTGTAGGGGGCTACCGCCTGTGGTCGATCTACATTACAAACTGGGTCCTCTGGAAGATGGTCTCTGGGGCTAAAACGAGAAACTAGTGTAGGAGGAGGGACAAACACCAAGTCAACACATTCCCATCAAAGTGTCTAATTTTAATAAGGGTTCTTCCTTGGTTTTAAGAGGGAAGGCCCCGCCCCCAGTCAGTTCTGCGCAGGCTCCTGGAAATTGGCTCAAAGCCTGAAGTATATGTCCCAGCTGTAGGCAGGTGAACTGGCAAAGCCAGGGTCCAGGGCACTCTGGAATGTCTCTGCCCTTCTGTCCCAGGAGAGGCACAGAGACAGACAGCAAGGCACCAGAGTAGCTCAAGTGTGATTTAGCAAGACAATGAAAGCCACAATGCCTGTGGCTTCCTATGGCTGGTCTGCACACAGCCTAGAGCAGGCTGGTGGGGGAGGGACATTATAGAGCTTCATTTGGGGAAGTCCCTCCATGAGATCCAGCTGTGAGGCATTTTCTCAATTAGTGATCAAGGGGAGGAGGTCCCCTTGTGGGTGGTGCCATCTCTGGGCTGGTAGTCTTGGTTCTATAAGAGAGCAGGCTGAGCAAGCCAGGGGAGCCAAGCCAGTAAAGATCATCCCTCCATGGCCTCTGCATCAGCTCCTGCTTTTTTTACTTGCTTGAGTTGTAGTCCTGACTTCCTTTAGTGATCAACAGCAGTATGGAAATGTAAACTGAATAAACCCTTTCCTCCCCAACTTGCTTCTTGGTCATGATGTTTGTGCAGGAATAGAAACCATGACAAAGACAATTGTTTATGGTTTTTACTACAAGGAAATAAACTGCAAGAATTAAGGGGCATGTGAAATAACAACATAGAACCGCAGATAAAAGTGAGTTCCAGGGAAGCCTAATGAATTTAGTTTGATCAACATAGCTCATGGGAAAATGCAGAGATGTTATGCCACAGCACAGGGTTGTTCATACATTCCAGTGTCAGAAGACACAGCATACATGAACACATGATAATAAAGAAACAAAATAGAAATTAAAAATATAGTACAAAGCACATGAAAAAGAAACACATGCAGTTGATGCTCAATCCAAATCTCTTTAATATAGATTCTTACAATTTTGAGTCAGCATGGATTGCAATAAAAGGGTCCTCAGCAGAGTTACTAATGGAAAAGTGAGCTTTGCCATCACTGCCAACATTTATTCTAAGTCCAGTGCAATTGCCATCGACTTTATCTCCAGAAATGACATCACAGTATGTGCCAGCAGGAAGACCAGTCTGTAAAGTGGCTGACAAAGCCCTGAAAAAAAAATTTAATATTTAATATATATTCAACCCAGTCAAATACAGGAAGATCATATATGTATATACCTGTGTATGTTTATATACCTGTGTGTATATATGTATGTATATCTGTGTGTGTATATATACATATACATATACATATACATATACATATACATATACATATACATANATATATATATATATATATATATATATATATATATATATATATCCACCACAAAATAATAAATAGCCAACCTTGTGCTATAGAACAGTAAGGACTCAGAGCTCAGTGAAGAGAATCCAAACACAAAAAGTGTGCCTGTGGGAGCAAGTAAACTCTCTATACCGAAGGCATTGTTTTAAATGTGTGTTGGTTTCATGGCCTGTAGTGCCCAGAGAGAGACATACAGAGAACCCATGGACACTCAACACTAAAGCCCTCCTGTGAGGACCATCATTGTTTCCAGTCTGTCCTCTGCTGGACATACACTCTGGTGATTCTTTTTCATTTTAATACCATTAATTCTTCAAAACATCTTCAATTACATGATACCATGAATATTTTTTCCTAGAATTAAACATAATCTTGCATTTCTATGGACAGTTAATAAGTTTGTAGTAGAAAAGAGTCTGCATGAAATAATTCTAGTTCTCCTGAACAACCAACCATGTGCTCTTTCCAAAAAAAAGTTACATACTTCAATCATTTTGTTATAGATAATCAAGTAGGCATTATGGAAAAGTCTTCTCAACCTGATTGAAAGTTGATTTTAAATTGAGAGAGTTAACTGGCTCCCAAAGAGATTTTCTAAGCTAGAATTCTGTTTTGTTTTGTTTTGTTTTGTTTTGTTTTGTTTTGTTTTGTTTTGTTTTGTTTGTGAGACAGGGTCTCTCTTCATAGCCATGGCTATACTGAAACTCACTTTGCAGATCAAAGTGAGGGCAAGTTTCCAGCAATGTGGGTGCTTCAGCCTTTTCATACTCAGATGAATGGCTGTGAGCACCACTCCTCATATCTGACCTAGATCTGAAGGAACCATGAAGAAAGACTCTGAAGTGAATAGACACTACTGAAGGTTTGAAAGGCAGAGTAAGTAACCTCTTGTAGAAACTCATAAACCAGAGGCAATACACATATGCCTTTAAAATATTTAAAACACATAGGTAGAGAATTGAAAACTGTAAACTCGATAATTATTTAAGTAATAATCAAAGATATTGGGGAAAGTATTCCAATACTAATATGACCCATGGTTTTATGATGTTAAGATGTATGTTTACTATTTATATGCTTTGTGAAATGTTTCAAGTGAGTATATAAATATGAATGTATGCTATGCCATTATAGGCTGTAGTTAAAGATCACAATAACAAAACTTTATTAACACAGGGGAAAAATAGGAAAGTATTTATCATATATCTTATGTATACTGAACATTTAATTGTGTCTTAAATTCCTTGTCTAAAAGATTTTTCACATATGAAAAATATAAATGAACAGGAAAAGAAAAGAATTAATATTGTAATATTATACAATCCTTCTTTAATCCCTATCCACTTACCAGTTATCATTGTTAAAGACAATGAATCCTCTGTTTCCTCTGCCAAAAGCTACTTGGTTGCTGTCATTATCCCACCAGTTTGCAAAAGGCTGACCATTGACGACATTCCTGAAGGCAACCATGTTCCTAAAAGCACAATATCATGAGAAATGCTGGTACCTTTTAATTCAACAGTTTAAAATAAAAGGTTAAACAACTTTCTTATTACACAAAATCTGTAGGGGACATCTCACCTGATTTGACGCCATCTATGTTCACAGACCCAGTCATTGCCACAAGTAGTGTCTGGATTAATGGTCACTTCTTTTGTGGCTCCATTGTTATTGGGTGGTCCAATCCAGTCATTCTGATCCTTAATTATTAAAAGAATCTCATCATTTGAATGCCTGTAGCTCCCTGACTCTTGCCACTACAGAAAACCAAACCCAAGCCCACTGGGCTAATTCTGTCTCTGCAGTCTTATCTAAGTCCTTCAGTGTTTTCACAGACCTTCACTGAGTTCTTCAATTATGTGCAAATCGAAGCTCTCTAGGAACATATTAAAACAGACTCCAGTTACTCCCTGAAATACTTCCATCACGATACACTATATGAATATGCCTCAGTATGTACATAAAAGAAAGACATAGCTTTGGCTACTATAAAAATTAAAATCATCTATGAAAATTTTCTAATATAACAATTTCTAAGTTATTTTTACTTAATTTCATACCAATAGTTCATAAAATGTACTAAAATGTTCTGACATTATAAAGTTTACCAATGTGAGCATCTTATAATGGCAAAAAAATTTGAATATACCTTTAAAAAAACATTATTCTACTCATTAAAGCCCTTTTAAAAAAGAATAAAAGCCGGGCATGGTGGTGCACGACTTTAATCCCAGCACTCAGGAGACAGAGGCAGGCAGATTTATGAGTTCGAGGCCCAACTGCTCTACAAAATGAGTTCCAGGACAGTCAGAGCTATACAGAAAAACCCTGTCTTGAGAAAAAAAAAGAATAAATTTCAATACAAAACAAAGCAATTATATTCAAAGAAAATAAAAAGTAACTGGAAAATTTATAGTAAAATTTTTGTATATATTTGATGTGTCTCTACAAGGCTACTATTTTCCAATGGGATATGATATATCACATAGATATAAGATATTTGCGAGTCTCATTGGTTACTTAACTTTTGAAATTGTCTAAATGTATGAAACTAATAAACAAACACATATTGGATATAATTCAAGGCACACAGTGATTTCTTTATCAAATCACTGTTCTTTGATTCTCATAAGCTCCTATCTACTATAATTTCCTTAATCATAATCAGATAAGATGTTTTCTAGTTAAACAGGAAAAAAATGAATGTATTTTTCATATGATGGCATTTGTTGTGCCAAGGGCAGAACGAATTTTACATTCCTTTTGGTGTTAACAGGCATAATTCAATGTTAAATCTATGAGTCAAGGCTTTATCAGGCTTAATTGTTTTCAATCTATATTTTGTTAGTATTTCAACTATTTCATTTTCAATATCAGGTACTTCTTCATTGCCCTTACTTTAGAAAACTGCCACTAATGAACACTTAATAATAATTCTAAATGCTATAAATGCATATGAGCTTAAAACAGAACCACTTTCTTCTCTGTAAATTTTATCCGAAATCTGTTGAGGTTCTGAATGAAAAGGTAAGACCTTTAAAGATAAGGTTGCCATTGAACTGTAATGAGAACACTTAGGTATTCCTACTCGGTTGTATTTAGGTTGTCGGTAAAATATGTAAGACTTTCCAAGTTTTATCACAATTTCGTCTTCATATATTATGAAATAACAGTAACTTACGTGTGGGAACAGCATCAAAGAATGTTGTCCTACCTAGCATCCCAGAAAGTCAGGATGGATGACCCTCCAGCACCATGTCCTCGCTGATTGTCATGGTTGTCCACAAACACAAGGGCTCTGTCAGAAGGCACCATACCCCAACCTTCTCCCCAGTTCCTGCATTTTAAAAATAGCACATTATTCTTCCACAATGCTTAGTGTAACATTCCATATGGCATCCTCAATTATCTAAATAAATGACAATTTCATGAGAAGATGAGAAGACTTTCATATATATATATATATATATATATATATATATATATATATATATATAATTTTCTATGGTAACATACGTGGAAATTTTATCCATATTTATGTATTACTATATAAAGTTTTTTTCTAAATTTTTTCTCTTTAGATCTTTTTTCCCTGTATTGTAATATTATGGACTTGAGAATGTGAAATTTTCAATTAGTTCTCTAATGTAGCACAAGAAAATTCCATACTGTGGCCACATAGTAAGGATCATTTCTGAGTATAACTATTCTTAGGATACAAATCTATCTTTAATTAGCGATGAACAAAAATTCCTGGAATCTAATGGACTTATCACAAGCAGACACAAATCACTAAGTGATAGTTTGGATTACCACTGCTATATCATGATTGATGTACAAAATTAAAAACATGATAATTATGGTTCATAAACAATCAGCCTAATTATCAAAAACTTCATAGTTGTATAAGTTTGGATATTTGAAGGTATATCTTATTGATGCCAATGACAACAAATGTACAAGAAAACAGATGACAAAATGGTATATATTTACTTTAAATAGGACATCTTCTCGCCATTCCACTTGCGAATAACTGTGCCAAGCTTTGCACCAAACTTGAATTCTGTCACACGGCCATTTCCAAAGTACTCACTACCTTTAATTGCCTCACCACCCAGATCAATGACCTAAGAAAGACATTGGGGCAAGTGTCATTTTAAGTGTGTTTTTAAATCATTATTGAAAGATAATAGTATTTAGAATTATTAAAAATAGTTCTGTTATTTGAAATGTTACTAATGGCTTTCTGAATACATACATTCTGATTTTGTTTATAAACCATATGTCACAATATTGAAGGAAAGCAAATTATTATCCAAATTACAAAAGTGTCATTTTAATCCTCTAGGATTATTGCCAGAAGGGAATTGCCCTTACTTTAGAAAACTGCCACAAATGAACACTTAATAATAATTCCAAGTGCTATAAATGCATATGCACTAGTTCATAATAAGGTAACATTTGCTATCTTGTCAACATTAGAAGCACCTACAAACTAATAAACTTTTCTAAAGAAAATTGAAACAGAAAGGCGTCATCCTCAGTGAACTTCAAGTGACATTATTGTTGAAGAAAAGAGATCATCCATCTGCTTAAACAACTACATATACTAATAACATGAAACAAAGCTCAAAATCAGAAAAAATTGACTTGAGATAATAAGCATTATGATTTCTCTGTGTTGGAAAATGATATCTTTGAATATTAGAGATGGATTAATGAAGCTAATACTGCCTTGAAACACTATGGCTGATGCCAAAAGGCTTGCTAATAGGAGCCTCACATACCTATCCTCTGAGAGGGTCTGCCAGATCCTGACTAATACAGATGCACATACTCACATCTAACCATTGGACTGAGCCTGTGGACCTCAAAGGAAGAGTTAAGGAAAGGACTGAAGGAATTGAAGTAGAATTTGCAACCCTGTAGGAAGAACAACAATATCAACTAACCAGACCCCCAAGCCCTCCCAGGCACTAAACTGTCAAAGAAAGAGTTCATGGGATGGGTCCATGGCTCCAGGTACTTATGTAGCAGAGGACTGCCTTATCTGGAATCAGGGGGAGGGGAGATCTTTGGTTTTGTGGAGGCTTGATGTCCCAGTGTAGGGGGATGGTAGACAGGAGAGATGCTGAAGTGAGTAGGTGGGTGGGGAAATATGCCCTTAAAGGCAAAGGGGAGGGAGATGGGATAGGAGGTTTCTGGAGGGGACACCAGAAAGGGGACAACATTTGAAATGTAAATAAATAAAATGACCAAGTTTTCAAAAAAGAATTGAATGTGGTATTTCTGACTAACAACATTTGTACTTTTAAGGACAGAATGATAAATCTACATGTGATTGAGTTATTAACCTACATTCCAATATCTGGTTTACAAATATTTAAAGAAAATCCCATGGAGCCTTAAATCCTATGCAAAGAACTATAGAAAATAGAGGAAAAGTGGGTACAGAGAGTCTTCCTGTGGGAAGAACACAACAATTGGTTGTCTAGTAACAATAAGTCAACCTTTAAAACATACATATGTGGCGCAATATCTGAGCTGAATCACTTATATGAGGCACTATGAACTATATCACTGTTATGTGTCTAAGTACATACACACATATATATGTTTATACATATAAACATATGTATAAATTTCTATATACATACAGAAACATGCACACACACACTCATAAATATATATATATATATATATATATATATATATATATATATATATATACACAGTAAGTAAAAACAGAGACCATGAACTTGAAGGAAAGTATGGAGTGTAGGTACATGAAAGTATGTGTAGATAGGAAAGGGAAGGAAGAAACACTGTAATTAAACAATAATATCAAATTTTTAAAAATTATATATTGGTCTACCTCTTGGAAAATAAAAGGTCTGCTTCCTTGGGAGAACCATTTTGTATTGAGATTATGCAGTTTGTCCAGAACTGCCTTTATGTCACCAGGCCACATGTGCTTAGCAGCATCAAGTCTGAACCCTGCTACACCAATGTCAATGAGATGGTTCATGTAGTCAGCCACCTTGGACCGAACATAATCTTTCTCAAGGGCAAGATCCAGAAGGCCAGACAGACGACAATTTCTGACCTGTTGGAAAAAATGATTGATTTATAAAACATCATTTCTTCATGAGAATTCATTTTGTCATTCAGCGGTGTACACATCTATCAATGGCAAAATTTTATATGAGTTTTAATTGGGACATGGAATGTATTCATGTTCTGATGTGGATGCAAACTATTTTTTGTTATTGTAAATATAAAGAATATCAAAGATTAAAATAGGTGAGTATTTTAGCTGGTCTATTTTCATTTCTGAGACTCCCTCTTCTTTTTCTCTGTCTCTGTCTCTATCTCTGTTTTTCTCTCTTGTTCTCTCCACATTTTCTTCTCCATTTCTCTTTAATTCTTCCATCTTTTCCCGCTATTTTACATAGGTCAAAAAATCAAACCCAAGAAGTAACTCATATTAAGTACACTACTACAAAATGGAGACTGTAACTCAGTCTTTGAAGATTGTTTCTATATATGATTTGTATTACTAATGATTTCTATTTTATCATATTTTTATAATTGATTAAACCAAGCTTTTCAGACACATTTTCAAGACAGCATTTCTGCCTCTATCATTGACCTTAATGTATCCTTACAAAATAATGTAAAAATAATACAGGACATTTTTCCTTTCTATTATTTAGCATTCTGTATTAAAAGCATTCTTTTTTCCTGTGTCCAAGAGCATTTCATAAATTTCTGTGCACATGTAGAAACATATACTGTTCTTTATTTCCATCATTTCTCTCATTACCTGATAAGCATCATTGTAGTTACTAATTTCTCCATTACATTTATTATCATTAAAATCCCAAGCAGAGTATGGAACTGCTGAGAATTCCCTGTTATTTGGATTGAAGTAACTTCCACAGGTACTGCTTGTTCCTGCAGGATTGCCTGATCCACACATGTGATTAATGACAGCATCCACATAAATACGGACCTAACAAAGAAAAATGCATACTTCAGTTGTACTAAAGAAAAAATGTAGTTACATTACAATCTCACAGCAAATCTCCAAAGCATTTCACCTGAAGCTTTGTAGTTTCGCTTTAGAAAAGTGAGTCAAGTGAGAAATAAACTACTGTGAAATAAGATCGAGTATAATCATTATACATGGAAAAAGATATAGAGCTCCTAAGCAGAGAGAAACAGACAATAACAGAACTACAAACGAAAGTATTGTTTTGACAATGTAGGACATGGTATAAATTTGAGAGACTATTGTATTTGACATTATACAGGGTTACAAGGAGAAAGAACATAGCTTAATCTATACACTACATGGCTAAAGACCAGAGGAAAGATACAGATGTCTTCATTATAAAACAAAGCAGATAGTTACTACCTAAAATAATGATAGGGGAAGAAAACTTAAATTGTGGTTAGAAAGTGACTTAATCCTTACATATCAATCAGTGCCCATAAAAATACTATAGGGTGATTTAACATTTATTAACTTTAGAAGTCAATATTTTACTTTATGAGTACTATTCCTTGAACCTCTTAAAGGTATGTTATTCAATTATTTCAACAACCAGACACCCAGAGCTCCCAGGGACTAAACCACCCACCAAGGAGTACTCATGGAGGGACCCAGGGCTCCAGCAGTTATATGTACCAGAGTATGGCCTTGTCCTGGTTGGGCATCAATAGGAGAAGAGGCCCTTGGTCCTGTGAAGGCTCAATGCCCCAGTGTAGAGATATTTGGGGGCAGAGAGGGAGGAGTGGGTAGGTGGGGAACACCCTTGTAGCAGCAGGGGCAGAGGAATGGGAGAGGGGACTTCTGGGGGAAAACAGGAAATGTGATAATATTTGAAACGTAAATTTTAAAAATCCAATAAAAAGTTGGTACAATAAGATAAAACTTTATTTTCAATAACTCATAAAGTGTAAACTAAAATTTCAGAAATTTAAATCTTGTTTAAATGAAAAGAAATAGACACAGAAGAGAAATATTTCCATATATAATAATTTTTAAAGAAAATATGTCTTCACTTACACCAACATTGTTGCACCTTGTCACCATGTCTCTGAATTCATCTTCATTTCCAGACCTTGTGCAAATTTTATAGCTGATTGGTTGGTATCTTTCCCACCAAGGTCTTGATGGGTTATGAATTACAACATTTTCATTGGGTGGAGAGACCTACAAATAAAACAGTTATAATTAGTACCAGATTATGGCTTATGTTACATACCTAAATCTTGTAGAAATCTATCAATAATCTGACATTACTTCTTAACCTATAAACATTTACTTCTGTTGTGTATTATAATATCATCAGATATTATGGAAGGACATTGCAGAGGTCCTCTTGATATTCTACAATAATTTAAAAGGTGCCGCAACTACCAAACTTTTTCCTTTCTCTGCAAAGTTATGTGTGAAATGAAGTTGTGCTCTAAAGTCACTAGTCTTGCTTAGAATATTATGTGAGCACAGTAAGTTCTGCATTTAATTTGTGAAGTAATCTTACCTGCACCCCTCCAAATCCCTTAGGAGCTAAGTATCGCTCACATTCCTTGGCAATATCAACCCAGCGCCACTCAAACAGGTGGACAATAGCAGTCCTCCCATCTGAAGTATGTGGGTCATATTGAGCCCAGCAGAACCCAATGAGGGAGAGCAGCAGAATGAACTTCATTTTGCTTTGAAGTTGTCAGTGTTCTCTGTAGCACCCATTTATATCCTGACAAAGGTACAGTTTATCAAGTCAATATTTATGAATAATATTTAGAGAATAAACTCTTTCTTCATAATCTAAAAGATTTGCTGTGTGTATGTGAACAGGTGATGGACTTTTAGAAACTCTCACGTAAAATAAACTGAAAGCCCTTTGAGGTCATGTATTGTTTGACTACTATAGATATTACTTCTGAGGCCATCCTGCAATACAAGAAAATTAATATTGGAGGTAAATATAGGTAGGGTTATTTTTGTAGAAATTTGTAGTATTTCAGTTCTAAATAGAAAAAAAATCCCACATAATCTATTAAGTTCATTGTGTTTCTCCTACTCAAATTTTAATTATTTAATTATTATTAATAGATGAGAAGATTTTCTTTTCTGGTCCCATTTATTTGGTGTTCTATAGGCTTCTTGCACCTTCATGGGCATCCCTTTCTTTAGGTTGGGGAAGTTTCTATGATTTAAAAAAAATTTTTTTTTAGGTCCTTTGAACTGAGAATCTTCATTCTCCTCTATTCTGATTATTCTTAGATTTGGTCTTTTCATTGTGTCCTGAGTTTCCTGGTTGCTTTGTGTTAGAAGTTCTTTACATTGTGAATTTTCTGTGTCTCCTCTACACCTGAGATTCTCTCTTCTGTCTTTTGTATTCTGTTTGTGATACTTACATCTTTAATTCCTGACCTCTTTCCTAGGTTTTTCCATTTTTATGTTTGGTTCCTTTGTGTTTTCTTTATTGTTTCTACTTCCACTTTTAGGTCTTGGCTCACTTTATTCAATTCCTTCACCTGTTTACCTTTGTTTTCTTGTATTTCTCTCAGTCAGTTACTGATACCCTCCTTAAAGGACTCAAATATTATCATGAGATAGGATTTTAGGACAAATTCTTGATTTTCAAGTGTGTTGATGTAGTCAGGGCTTGCTATGGTGGGAGACCTGGGTTCTGATGATACCCACGTATATTGGCTTCTGTTGCTTATGGTCTTGTGCTTGCCTTTCACAAGATTAAAGAATAAAAAATAATTAATTAACTAATTAATTAATTTTTAAAAAGACAAAAAACAGTACCAATGAGGGGGGTACATTTCCTTAAGCAAGTGCTGAATAAGTGTCCTCATTTTATCAAGCAAATAGTACCTTAAATTATAATGAAGAACATTGCTGGACATCCAAAATTCCTTGCAGGGAAAGTGGAAATGCTAGTAACTATGGTTATAATAATTCATTTTGTAAGTAATTTCAGATGAACATTACTAGCAGTAAAAGAGTGAAAGAATTATAATAGAGAATATTGGGATGTTTCAGACTAGATATTCAGGGAACGTTTCACTAAAAATATGACTTAGACTCTGAATTGAAGGAAGAAAATCATAAAATGGTTGATTGGAGAAAACACAATCAGAGCAGATTAAGGGTCACAGAATAAAAGAACTTAGAATACTGGAGAAACATTAATAACATCAACACCAATGTGAACAGATTGATATAAGGTATCAAGACTGGGAAGGTATAATCAGATTGCAGAGAGCCGGGATCATAGGATTTTAAGAGGGTACAAAGAGTCTAAATGGAGATGGAACTGAAGTTACTTCAGGTGTATTCTGCCTAAGAATCTAAATGTATTTTCACGAGAGCTTGATAGATGCTAATTTTAAAGTTATAAAGTTAATGTTCATGCCTGAGGAAATGTCCATGCAGTGTAGCATTCAGACTCTGAAATGGCTATTTGTTACCTTTTCTATCCTGTGGACACTGCTAAGACTAAGTAGAAAAGGAAGACAGAAAAAAATTCCATTTGAGGAGGGAATGGGCTCAAGCAAGTTTACAACTGAAGACAAGGCAATTGCTGAGAAAATGGCTGTATCTGTTAAAGAGAAACTTCCTGCTGTAGACTGAGAGAATGAGAGATTTGACATAAGACCTTACCCACCATAGGCTCCAAACCAGTGAAAGAAATATATCTGAGAAAGGGAAGAGTCCCAAGTCAGCACACCACTGAAGGATATCCCTGTTCCTGAAAAAACAATGGTGTAGGAGGCATTTTCCAGTATCAGCACCCAGAAGATGCTCTAATTGTCATTCAACCTCCATCCCTGTGTGACAGCAGTTGAAAGATTCATCTATGTATTCTGATTATACAGGCAAATAAGAGGAAAGATTGAAGATATCCTTGAGGCTTCCTCTAATATTTTAAAGAATTTCTAATGCCAGGCAACCTGGGACAAAGTTTGGTTCTATGAAGGGAACTTGGGAGGGTCTAAGAAGCCATTGCAAAGAACTGTGTATGTAACACAGAGATCCCAAGAATATTGGAGATGTCAATATCAGGAGATATCATCTGAAAAAGCTTCACTTACAATATGTTCCGATAGATCAGTAGAGTTCCTGTGTGCTCCAGAAAAATGTCTGGAAGATGTAGGGCTACCTATGTCCTTTGCATGATTCCATCAGCATCCTTAAAGAGAGCCTCAGATTTAGAGTTCACATTGCTAGTTTTTAGCCTTACATAATTTCTTCCTATTTCCTATATAAATAGTTATTTGTACCATTGTATAATGGAAGGATGTAATTTAGTTCTGAAATATTGGCTTTCAATGAAAAGCTGATACATGAGAGGAGAGCTTATGTTTTTGTAGTGCATTGTGATTGTTAAAACTTATGGGGACTTAGAAGTTGGAAAGAAGGTAATTTTGGCTCATAAAAAGGCGAACAATCAAGAAGAATGAAGATCAAAGTGTGGACACTTCGCCCCTTCCTAGAATTAAGAACAAAGCACTCATTGAAGGAGTTACAGAGATCAAGTGTGGAGCTGAATCAAAAGGATGGACCAAAAAGTGACTGCTGCAGCCAGGGATCCATCCCATAATCAGCCACCAAACACAGACACTATTGCATATGCCAGCAAGATAGTGCTGAAAGGGCCCTGATATAGCTGTCTTGTGGGAGGCTATACCAGTGCCTGGCAAACACAGAAGTGGATGCTCACAGTCAGCTATTAGATGGAACACAGGGTTCCCAAGGGAGGAGCTAGAGAAAGTACCCAAGGAGCTGAAGGGGTCTGCAACCCTATAGGTGGAAGAACAATATGAACTAACTAGTACCCCCAGAGCTCATGTCTCTAGCTGCATATTTAGCAGAAGATGGCCTAATCGGCCATCATTGGGAAGAGAGGCCCCCTTGGTCATGCAAACTTTATATGCCCCAGTACAGGGGAATGCCAGGGCCAATATGTGGGAGTGGGTGGGTAGGGGAGCAGGGTGGGGGGTGGGGGAGGGTTTAGGGGACTTTCGGGATAACATGTAAAATGTAAATGAAGAAAATATCTAATAAAAATTGAAAAAAAAGGCGAACAAATAATAGTAGTCACAGGCAAAATGTATTCATCCAAAGGAAAAGTTTTTACCTGTGTGTATTTGTTTAAAATTTCAGTTGTTTCATGGTAGTAACATTTAAAACTTGACACCTTTGGTGGAGCCTTTCTAAAAGACCTTGTGGCTGATTTTGTGGATTTGCTGGCATCCCTAATCTATTTTCTCTCATGATAATTATGGATGTAATAACATCAGCAACTTTCATCTCCTGCTGCCAAGAACTGCTTGCTGATAGAGGTAGATACTATCCACCAAAAGTATAATGAAAATTAACATTAAATCTGTTCCATTGCCTCTCACCAGTTATTTTGTCATAGCAGCATGAAAGTTACTATCATAGGAGATGAGAATAGGGAACTAACAAAAAATGGGGAGGGGGGAAATGAAGGTCATAAGAGGGTTGATAGTAAACTTAGATGTCAACTTAATAAGACCTGCAGATAAGGCAATAGGTAACCCAAAAGAGATTTATTGAGGGCTAGTATCTGCCTATAGATGTAAGGGATTTCATTTATTATTATGTTAATTTGGGAAGGAATGCAAATGTTAAAAGTGAAAGCACATTCCAGAAGTCACAGCCAGATGCAAGGATGTCTGAGAGACAGTTTGTATTTTTTGCCTAATGACATTTGTCTTGCACTAAGTCCATGTGTTGGAGCTATCCCTATGCCTCTAGCTGCTATATTTGTTGTCATCTTTTGCTAGCATTGAACGCCATGTCTTTGGCTGTGCAGAAACAATCCAGTACTTCAGGGGAAAAGGGAGACCACTGAGGTATTTTGCCATGTGGATTGAGCAGTTACCTGTTCGCACTTGAAGACAACCATTGTTGCATTTCCCACATTTTATCATGAAAAATAATCTAATAAGTCCTTTTAGTGTATATTAATTATATTCCTTTTTGCATTAAAATATCAAAACTAATATGATGGGAGTTAGGAGAACCAAGAAGCACTATCAACCAACCAAGAGTTGATAGTACAGGAGAAAGGGAAAGAAAAAAGGACAGTGGAGGAGAGAAGAGTATTCTTAGAGGAGCTGATGAGGGAAAGAGCAACAGATTTAGAGGAGACTGACTCTAGGAATCATAGCTTTTGAGATTCAGGGAAAGGATACACAAAGAAGATTCAAAGAAAATGCAACTCCTTAAAGCTGTGAACAGAAGTATGTCACTGTCCTTAAAAATTCAAGAATATCTACTAGGGAAGGCTAGGAAGAGAAAAATAATGTATGAAAGTATATTCAGGGATTGACGTATCACTGTTAAATGTATAAAATTATAAATAACTTACAAATTTATAAATTATAAGTGTATAAATTATAAATGTACAAATTATAAAGTGCATGTAAATAGATATAAATTCTGCAATGAGAAAGTAGTTGAGGTTACATGCATTTACATCCTCAGCAACCATGTAAATTTTTGCACGGATAAAAGTGCTTTTAGTCCCAAAATTGAAGTCTAAGACTAGAGTATCCTAAAGCAACCTCATCTACAAGACAAGTCAAAATGCATACTTTAGGTTCACTGAAACAACCTTTGATGAACAGAATGGAGAACAATGAAGGAGGCTAAGAACTCCATTTTATGACCTCTACACATACAAAATTGAACATACACTCAGATACATGTATACATAAATAATCACAACCACATACAGGCACATATACATATACACATGTATACACACACACACCACACAAACAACATATGAAGAAAGTCTGGCAGGATAAGGTTACTTTAACAAAATTTTGGGAGTTCTAGGTATGGCACACAAAATATGCATTATTAACTTATAGGGGAATATGAATATCACAGATGTCAGCCCTTGACATCTAACATGTACGGGCCTATGAACATTGACTATATCATCAAGCTTTCATACCTGTATCTTGATAACTAAGAAGGACCCAGAAAGAAGTTTAATGAAAAATGATACATTTTGGGAAATTCTAACATAGAATACAAATAATGACAAAGAATTAGTAAATAAGCAATACAGAGAAATTATTCATTACTTGAGGCCTATTTCAAGAGAGCAAGAAAGTTACTTTGCAAAAGGTAAGGAGACTAGTTGGTAGTGGCTACATATTGAAATCACATTGGAAGTGTGACTAGATAGTGGGTGATGGTGTTCTGATCACAGAAGATTTAGAAAGTTATAAAATATAAGCATCCTCAGAAACTTACTACTGATGGCTCCAAACTCTAAAATGTAATAATCCAGAGCATGGACCAAAGAATAAAACGTATTATACTTATTTCAGTCTCAATTTAAAAATCTTTTAAATTTAATTTTAGAATTAATATTCTAGATTTTGGTATAAGATTTCTCCCTTCCCTGATCTCCTCCATAGCCCTCCCGCTCACCAACTTTTCTCTCAAACTCTTGGCCTCTTTTTTTCACTGATCTTTATCACATACTTACATGTATATACCTCCTGAATGTCCCACCAAATAGAATCCTGTGGATCACATCTAGGGTTAATTTACCCACACTTGAAAGTCACCTCTCTGAAAGTACCTTATCTATTGATAAGATTGTATAACTAGAAAAATGTAAATTACATTCCCAAGAGTTGTTAATCTTGCTTAAACAGGTGACTGCAAACAAAGCATTATCTTAGTGCATGGTGACACTGAATTTCAGTGTATTTAGTTGTCATAATATTATTATAATCACTATACTGTTATCGCCACTGTTTGTCCAAGCCATGCTGTCATGAACTCATGCTCTTTTTTCACTTTCAGTGTAAACATGTTGAAAGTCTGTCATCAGCATCTGTACTCTCCAAGGTTTAAATATCTTCTCAATTTCAAAGAAGTACTGTGAGAATGCCAGAGGAGAACATGAAGGTAAAGAGTTCCTGCTCACCATATGCTGCTCACTCCTTCCAAATATTTCCTTCTTCCTTATTTCCTTATTTCCTTCTCTCCGTCCTACCTTCTCTTTGCCCACTTACTTCTTCTTTGTCCCCAAAGTTCCTCTTCCTATCATTCTAGGATCTCTAACACACACACACACACATACTGGTTCTGACATAAACAAATCTCAGTTTCTTTTGACCTATTCTTCTGAAAAGGAACATCTAGAAGTATTTATTAGATTGTATGGGTGGAGACAGGAAAGAGGCTAAGAGACAGGGTTAGGAGACTAAAGGGAAATATGTAGCTTCTGGGGGTGTGAAGTAAGAGAAACCTCTAGAAAGTCCCAGAAACCTGGGATGGGGGAGGTTCCCAGGACTCAATGTGGGTGACCTTAGCTAAAGTGCCCAACAATGAGAATATGGAACCTGAAGAGACCACCTCCAGTAGAGGCATGGGGACACCAACCTACCTAAAAATGTTCAACCCATAATTGCTCCTGTCTAGAAGAAATGCAGGGACAAAAGTGAAACACACTGGAAAAATGGCCAAAGAGTGACCGGCCCAACTTAGAGTCCATCCTATGGACAAGGGGTAATCCCTTACGTGATTATTGTTGCTCTTACAGAGAGGTGCCTAATTTGACTGTCCTCTAAGATGCTCTTTCAGCAGCTGACAGACAGATGCAAATATAGCCAAGCATTGGACTGAGTTTAGGGACCTTGTGAAAGACTTAGAGAAAGGATTGAAGAAACTGAAGGGGATGGTAACCTCACAGGAAGACCAACAGTGTCAACTAACCTGGACCCTTGGGAGTTCCCAGAGACTGAGCCACCAATCATAGAGTATTTACATGCCATAGCACAGGAATGTATTGTCTGTCTGGAATCAGTGGAAATTTGATGCCCCAGGGAGGGAGGATACCAGTTCTTGTTGGTGGTGGCATCACCCTCTCAGAACCAAGAGGGAGGGAGGTTGGGGGAAGAACTTTGTAAGGAGAGACCTGTAGGGGGGCCAACATTTGGCATATAAAGAAACAAAAGAATCATTTTAAAGTTCCTGGAATAATTTAAAGAAGTATTAGTGTGCAAATATAAATGAAAATAAACCAATACAATTATTGCTATGAAATGAAATATATTATCATTTTTTTCTCATTTCTTCCCATGTTCACCCCAGATAAGCATTCTGAGAAATTGGCAACAACACATGTAAAACATTTAAAAACCATATAGTATTTCCTTTCTGAGGAAAATGTTTAAGGAACTTCTTAACTTCTGTCACATGTAGGATCGAATTTTAAAATATAGAATTAGGGTTTAACCATAGCCCAGTGTAGAAGACCTGTTCATTAATTCCTGCAGACATGAGTTTAATTTGTAGAGCCAGATTATGGAAGGAAGAAATAGATACCTATGGGTTATCCCTTAACATCCACACATCATTTGTTGTGGAATGTGTTATCACACACACACACACATTCACATATTGACAATATTTTCTGCATTTCACTAGAAAGATAAAATTTTCTTTAGCTGTACTATGGTCATTTAATGTAGTTAATAAAATAGACTGAAGATTTCATAAGATATGAAACAGTATAATTTTACTCAAATCTAAGAATTTATAAGAAACTAACATTTTTCTTTTATTGTAAATATAATACATTCTTTACTTACATAATATATCCTTATTTTGGTCTGTCCTCCCTCAGTTCCTTCTAGTTACTCCCTACATCTTCTGCAATTCCAACTCTTTTCTTTCTGTCTCTAATTACAAATAAACAGGCTTCTAAGAGATGAAGCAAAAATAAAACAAAACAAAATGAGTTAGCTAATTAAAATGATTTATTTTTCTTCATAAAATTATGAATAGAAATTCACTGTATGAATGGTTAATACTATTCCCACAGTCATACATTTTAAATTCAAAATCCAACTGATTGATGTGATATAAATGCTTATAAAGTATTGGAAACAAATATTCTAAAACAGTGCATGATAATGTCCATGCTAAATTTTCCTATAATAACTAATGGTAAGACTATATTTATGAAGAAAAGAGGTGTTTTGACCATCCTGTACCTAGAGAAATCAACATGAACTCCTTAATAACCAACATTTATTGTTCAAGATTATTCTGTGAAAGCTATTAGTAGGGAAAAGTCGACAATGATATAACCCAATTTTTAATTTTGTCTGCTATAACACTGGCCTGCCAGCAATTAGTCATGTCCAAATTTGACAGTTATATTCCATCACTTTCTGATTGTTTCTTATATCTATCCCATGAGGTAACATACTCTATTGTAATATTTCTAAGATGCATATGACACAGGTAGTTAGCAACAGTTTCCAGCCTTCCCAGCAACAGTTTTCAGCACACAGACACACACACACACACACAGACACACACACACACACACACACACACACACACACACACACACCAGTAATGGTTACTGAATGTCCCTAGAGATAGAGCCAACAGATTAAGATAAAGGTCACCTACCCTGGAATTCCCGTAATATGTGCTTTAAATCAGGCCTTCAAGCTCACTTGGTGGTCTCCATCTTGGTAATGGGAAATCCCAGCATGCTGTACTTCTGCAGAATAAAACACTTTTATCTTTTCTATATTATTTGTGTCTGGGGTATTATTCTTTGGCAAATCATGGACCCTTACACAAGATATATCATGAAGTTTGCAGGCAAATGCATGGAACTTGAGAATATCATCCTGACTGAGGTAACACAGAAAATGGAATGTATGATAAGTACTCACTTATAAGTTGACATTTGTCATAAACGCAGGACAATCTTGCTACAATCTGCAGACCTAAGAAAACTGGGTAAAAAGAGGGCACACAGGAACATGGGTGACTCTCCCCCAGAAAAGGAAACAAAATGGACATTGGAAGTGGATTAAGAGATGGCACTGGGTGAAAGAGCAGGTAAGGAGTGGAAAGGGAAAAAGAGATCTGGGAGAGGGAGAAGGGAGAGGGCTGGGGGTGAGAATGGAAATTCTGGAGGAGGGCAGCATCTCTGTAATTAGCTGGAGGCCTGAGGCAGGGGAGGATAAAAAGGACTTCCAGTAGAGGGACATCAACTACCCACATATCCTTCAACCCAAATTTCTTCCTGCCTACAAGATGCACAGTGATAAAGATGGAGCACTGACAGAGGGATAGGCCAACCAATGACTGGTCCAACTTGATACCCGACCCATATGAGAGAGCTAACCCATGACACTATTGATGATACTCTGCTATGCTTGCAAATAGGAACCTAGCATAACTTTCTGCAGAGAGGCTTCATCTAGCAGCAGATGGAAACAGAGCCAGAGACCCACAGCCACATATCAGGCAGAGTTCAAGGAGTCTTGTGGAAGAGTGGGAGATAGAAGGGAGTGAGATAGAGGGGTATAGAACACCACAAGAAGGTCTACAGAGTCAACTAACCTGAGCCCAGGAGGGCTCATGAAGTCTGAAACACCAACCAAAGAACATGTATGGGCTAAACCTATGATCCTTACATATTTATAGCAGATATGCAGCTTGTTCTTCATATGGGACCCCTAACAATTGGAGTAGGGGCTGTCTCTGAATCTGTTGAATCCTATTTCTCTACCTAATCTTCTTGGTTGGGACTCAGTGGAAGAGAATGTCCTAGTCCTGCTCAGACTAGATGTTCCAGGGAGGGGTGATACCCAAGAAGGGCTTCTTCTCTGAAAAGAAGGGGAGGGATAATGGGGAAGGGACTAGTAAGGGCAGGAATGGGAAGGGAAGAAGGAGGAAGACTGTGATCAGGATGTAATATGAATAAAAATAAGAATATTTAGAAAATATTAAGGAATATAATTACTTTTTGAATACTATAAGTTTTGTCTTGCTGGGGAGTTTATCAATTTGGTTACTCTCATTACTACTGCTGTCCCTTCTATTAACAATCTATGCTGAAATAAAACATGAATATTTTAGCCTTCCAAAAAGGACTGAAGACTAACTTCTTTCCAGAAATCCTCCAGGTCTCTGGCAAAAGATTGGAACTACTGAGACCATCAGACTCTTGACTGAACTGATATCACTTCTCAGGCTCTAGAGTACATCAAACAGTATGGATACATTACCAGGCTGGATCATATAACTAATCTAATAAAATCTTCTTAAGTACATACATACGCAAAGATAGATTCTCTTGAACTAGATGAACAAGATTGTAGAAAATTGTAATGGAGCATAGGAAACCATATTTAGAAGAGTAGGGAAGAAAAGGTAAAAAGACACTGGAGGAAATAAGGGATAGAACAGAGACTAGAGGATCCTACGAGCTGAATGATATGACCATGTATTGGACTCAAAACAGAGGTCTTTGAGTTGTGTAAGAGACCCTGAGCAGTGTTAATTGGAGAGGAACATAAATGAGCATTGAATTTCTTTTACCTCTAGGCATAACTACATATCAGCATGAATTTACAGACACATGTGGACGAAAATGACCTTCCATCACACACACATACACACACACACACAAATGCCTTCACACTCACACCCTAAAAATAAGTAGTAGACATTTGCTCTTAAAATTGTTCATTCTCTATTTAGTAATGCCCCATGAACTTTAGTTGTAGTAATTAATTGTACATGTACTAGTTAAGGCTAAGTTTCCTACAATAGCTTCTCTTCACTTTTCTCACTAGTGGAACCTTCTAGTAGCCTTTACCACATTAGATATTCCTTTAGTTAGGTATGTGGACTTAGAGTTATCTATGGCTACAAAGATAAGTGTTTAGAATTTTAAAAAATATATATTTATTCTAGAAAATGTCAGAAGTTTGTGCTTCTCTGGATTCCAGCTAAATGTTGCTTATATTTATAATACCAATCACTAAGTCCCACTGAGGAGGTCTTACATCAATTTAAATGTTGTACCTCCAAAGTATAAAGGCAACAATTACCTCATTGGGATATTATGTCTGATGAGTCATTAACTTGGTTAATGGGTTTACATCCATACCCATGAAGTTTCAGTAATGTGGATGAGATAAAAGACAAGCATAATGACCCCACCAGTAGACATGACAACATGGATGGAGGAATTATCCTAAGCACCTAGTCCTCAAAGAAGAGCTACCGGCAATCTGTGGCATCTAAGAAGGCAATCCTATTTCTTCACAATCTTCTTGATAATTTTGCCTGTCCTACATGTTCAGTCCTATACCTATATATGATGTATGAGCAACACTAAATTTACTTGTATGTTTAATTTAAAAAGAAGTCATTAACACAAAAGAGATTAGGGAGAATAGGGTACAGTTTAACCAGGGATAGGAAATACAATAATCATCTAAAGAATTGTAAATAATATCTTTAAAATTATTTTACCAAATTAGATATGAAGAGACAGATTATTAAATGATTCAATGAAAATAATAATTTTAGGGTACACACACACACAGGCACACACACACACACACACACACACACACACACACACCCTTTCATCTATTGAATTTGCAGAAACACTGAACAGAATAAATTCTATCCTTTAATATTTACTCTGTTCAGGTCAAAATATTATTACAACTTCAGACCTGGATCTTGAAAGATGATGGGCTTTCATTAAAGTGCTGTGTGCAAAATCCTGTTTGGGGGAAATGTTCAGTTATATTCAATGATGAAGTTAAGTGAATGGGAAGGAAAGGAAAGAAGACTAGAGGAGAAGAGAGGGGAGGGGAGATGAAGGCGAAGGGGAGGGGAAGAGAAGGGAAGGAAGAAGGGAACTGAAAGGAAAGGAAGGACAGAGGAGGGGAGGACAGGGGAGGGAAGGGAAGGGAAGGGAAGGGAAGGGAAGGGAAGGGAAGGGAAGGGAAGGGATTTCAATATAGAAAGATACTTCCTTGAAAGGGCATTATTTTTCAAAATAATGTGGGTGGAATTTTCACAAGAATTATGAAGAATATTGGAATCATACAGGAAAGAAATACAAAAGACATAGTATGAGTAAAAAGACAAACGTCTTGTCATGTTTTGGAAACAGAGAATAAAAATATTTGAATGTCACACTTGATGGTTACAAGTGCTAAAGCCATAACACTTCAGGACAAGGTTTTAAAGGGAAGGCAAGCTGTACTTTGAAACTCTGGGCTTTCTTACAGACAGGGCTCTGAAAAGTTCTTCTTAGTTTAGCTTATGCTCCAAAGTATCATCTGTAAATTAAACTACTAAGTGAATTCTAGGAGAGCCATGTGTACAGTAAATAAGACATTACACAGATCATGAGGTTGTCAGTCAAACCTCAAAACTCCACCCAGGGCATAGAGAAGAAAAGGCTCAGCATAACAGTAGCCTCTACTCTGAGCATCTTGCTAGCTCTTCTTTCTCTGGTCCTCTTTTCCACCAGAGTGCACTGTTCTCTCAATAAACTCTGACGCTTTGCTATTAAGGGGGAAAAAAACCAAACTAACTAGAGAAATAAGTTATACTTGCAAGGTCTTTTATCATGATTAAACAAAATTACTGCAAATAATGCACTTATCCTGGTAGTTACACTGAACTACCAGTGTATTTATTTGACACCACATTATTATCATTGTTTTCTTTGTTACTCGCTCAGTGATACTGCTGAAAACTCTTGTTCTGCTCCCACCCTCAGTGTAACCCTTTGAAAATTTGCCATTTAGCACTTTGCGATGTCTAATTGCCCTCTCTGTTTCCCAGAAATGTTTGGTGTGCTCTAGGAGGACAAATGATGAGTAGGAATTTTATTTAATGTAATCTCTTTTTGCAGTCCATGTTTATCCCCCTCCAGGTCCACCCTCTGACTGTTTCACATACCATACCTCCTCCCCCTGTCTCCACCAAGGTGTCTTCATCCTCATCCCCACCCCACCAGACCTTCCCACTCCCTGGGACCTTCAGTCTCTTAAGGGTTAGGTGCATCTTCTCTGACTGAGTCCAAACCTGGCAGTCCTCTACCATATATGCATTGGGAGCCTCTTATCAGCTGGTGTATGCTGCCTGGTTGACGGCTCAGTGTCTGAGAGATCTCAGGGGTCCAGGTTAGGTGAGACTGCTGGTCCTCCTACAGGGTCGGCTTCCTCCTCCGTTTCTTCCAGATTTTCTGTAATTCGGCTAAAGGGGTCAGCCACTGCTGTCCATTGGTTGGGTATAAATATCTGCATCTGACTGTTTCATCTGCTTTTTGGGTCTTTTGGAGGGTAGTCATGACAGGCCCTTTTTTTGTGAGCATACAGTAGCATAAGTGATAGATTCAGGCCTTGGGGCCTCCTCTTGAGCTGGATCCCAAATTGGGCCTGTTGCAGGACCTCCTTTTCTTCAGGCTCTTCTCCATTTTTGTCCCTGAAGTTGTTGTTGTTGTTGTTGTTGTTGTTGTTGTTGTTGTTGTTGTTGTTGTTGTTGTTCTTCTTCTTCTTCTTCTTCTTCTTCTTCTTCTTCTTCTTCTTCTTCTTCTTCTTCTTCTTCTTCTTCTTCTTTTCTGCAGTTCTTTCAAGCAGGAACAATTAGAGGTCAGAGTTTTGACTGTGGGATGGCAACACTATCCTTCCACTTGATGCACTGTCTTTCAACTGGAGGTGGGCTCTACAAGTTCCCTTTCCTCATTCTAGGTTTTTTCATCTAAGGTCCCTCCCTTTGAGTCTTGAGAGTCTCTCACCTCCCAGGTCTATGGTACATTCTAGACTGTCCCCCCACCTCCTATATCCATTCTTTCTGCTGGCTCTCAGGGCTTCAGTCCTGTTCCTCCACCCAATACCTGATCATGTTTTCCTATTCCCCTTCCTGTCCCCTTTCCAGCTCAGGTCCTTCCCTCCCTCCCTCTCCCTCCTGTGATTGCTTTCTCCCTGCTCCCAAGTGAGACTGAGGTGTCTTTACTCCAGCCCTTCTGCTTGTTAACTTTTTTAGTTCTGTGGATTGTATTCTGGGTATTCTGTACTTTTTTGGTTAATATCCACTTATTAGTGATTACATACCATGTATGTCCCTTTGGGTCTGAGTTACCTCATTCAATGTGCTGAACATGTTTATATTTTCTTTTTTTTTTCTTTACTTCATTTCTTCTCTGCCTTGCACAAAACTATCACTTCATTTTTTCTAAAGATGTCTCATGGAATATCTAGGTTTCTCCATCTATGGTAATTGAGAGTTTGGCTGTGTATAGTAGCCTGGGCTGGCATTTGTGTTCTCTTAGAGTCTGGATGACATCTCCACGACCTTCTAGCTTTCCTAGTCTCTGTTGAGAAGTCTCCTGTAGTTCTGATAGGTCTGCCTTTATGTGCTACTTAACCTTTTTTCCCTAACTGCTTTTAATATTCTTTCTTTGTTTCCTACATTTGGTATTTTGACTGGGACAGGAGGAACTTCTTTTCTGGTCCCATCTGTTTGGAGTTCTGTATGTTTCTTGTATGTTTGTGGACATATCTTTTTTTAGGTTAGGGAAGTTTTCTTCTATAATTTTGTTGAAGATATTTACTGATACTTTAAGTTGGAAATCTTCACTTTCTTCTATACCTGTCATCTTTATGTTTGGTCTTTTTATTGTGTCCTGGATTTCCTGGATGTTTTGAGTTAAGTGCCTTTTGCACTTTACATTTTCTTTGACTATTGTGTCAATGTTTTCTATGGTTATCTTCTGCACCTGAGATTCTCTCTTCTATCTCTTGTATTCTGTTGGTGATGCTTGTATCTATGACTTCTGATCTCTGTTCTAGGTTTTCTATCTCCAGTGTTGTCATCCTTTGTGATTTCTTTATTGTTTCTATTTCCATTTTTAGATACTGGATGGTTTTGTTAATTCATTCACCTATTTGTGTTTTACTGTATTCTTTAACAGATTTTTGTGTTTCATCTTTAAGGATTTTTATCTGTTTACCTGTTTTTTACTGAATTTCTTTAAGGGAGTTATTTATGACCTTCTCAAAGTCCTCTATCAATACCATGAAATGTGAATTTAAATCAGTGTCTTATTTTTCTGATATGTTGGGGTAACCAGGGCTTGCTCTTGTGGGAGAAATGGGTTCTGATGATATTAAGTAGCCTGGGTTTCTGTTGCTTATGTTCTTGCCCTTGTCTCTTGACATCTAGTTAACTCTGGTGTTAGCTGGCCTTGCTATCTCTGAGTGAGGCTTGTCCTGCCTGCAAGCCTGTGTAGCAGTACTTCTAGGAGACCAGTTCTCTCCGGGAAGAATTTAGGTATGGAGAGCTATGGCACATGGTCAGCTCTGGGACAGAACGAAACCAGAAGGATCCGTCCCCAACTATTCTTTGGTTCCTGTGTCCTGGTAGCTCTGAGTTGGTCACTCTTGGGCCAGGAATTTGAAGAGAAGTGTTGGTCTTACTTGTGCTCACAGGTTTGCCAGCATTCCTGGAAGACCAGCTCTCTCCCAGCAGTATTTGGGTAAGGATCACTGTGGCACAGGATCAGCTCTGGGCTCTATGGCACAGGAGCCCAATACAAACATAAAATAACAGACTGGATACATAGACAGGACCCAGTATTTTGGCGAATACAGAAAATACACCTCAGTGTCAAAGACAGACACTACCTCAGAGAAAAGGGCTGGAAAACAATTTTCCCTGTAAATGGTCCTAAGAAATAAGCTGGAGTAGCCACTATAATATTGAATAAAATTAACTTTCAGCCAAAAGTTATCAAAAAGGATAAGGAAGGACACTTCATAACCATCAAAGGAAAAACCTACCAAGAAGAACTCTCAGTACTGAACATCTATGCTCCAACATGTAATAAGGACACATGCTCTACTATGTTCATAACAGCCATATTTATAAAGCCAGAAGCTGGAAATAATCCATATGTCCCTCAACAGAGGGACTGGATACAAAAAATGTGGTACATTTACAGAATGGAATACTATTCAGCTATTAAAAAATGACTTCATGAAATTCACAGGTAAATGAATGGAACTTAAAAATATCATCCTGAGTGAGGTAACCAATCACAAAAGAACACACACCACACTCGGTGTGCACTCACAGATAAGTGGACATTAGCAATCTCATATAGAGTCACCAAACTCGGACAAAAGTGTGAATGTTGGGAAGTACTTGCTGACAGGAACCTGATATGGCTGTATCCTGAGAGACTTTGCCAGAGCCTGGCAAATATAGAGGCAGATGCTTGCAGCCAACCACTGGACTGAGTGCAGGGTCCCTGATGGAGGAGTTGGAGAAGAGACTGAAGGTGCTGAGGGGGGTAGCTGTCCCTTGGAGGGAGCAACAGTGTCAACCATCCAGATACCCCCAGAGCTCCCAGGGAGTAGACTACCAACCAAAGAATGCACATGGAGAGACCCATGGCTTCAGCCACATATGTGGCAGAGAAAGGCCTTGTTGACATTAATATAAGGAGAGGCCCTTGGGCCTAAGGGTGTTCAATGCCCCAGTGTAGGGGAATTTCAGGGCGAGCAGAGGGGAGTGGGTTGGTGGGTGGAGGAACACCCTCCTAGAGGTGGGGGGGGGATATAGAATAGGGGGTTTCAAAAGAGGAGAACTGGAAAGGAAAAAACATTTGAAACATAAATAAAGAAAGTATCCAATAAAAAGAAAAAAGAAAAAGAAAAGATTTCTTACAAAATCAAAATGGTTTTATATATGCTTCTTATCTTTGCCTCAGTAACTAATTTGGGGATTTATTTAAAAACAAAAACAAACTTTATTATTAAGTGTGAGATGTTTTAAAAATGCTTTTCCAGGGATTTTCCTTTAATTTCAAATTCAATCTTAATTTTTACTGCAAAAAGTGATCTAAATAGCTGTGAAGCCCACAGATAAGAACGTGAAAGTGTCAAAATATGGGGGTTTTTTGTTTTTTTTTTGTTTTTGTTTTTGTTTTTAGTGAAGTTTATGCCCATATAAAACATGTTAGGACAAATCCATCCACTTATTCCCACCTCAATAATCCTCCACTATTCCCCAACATTTCCCTCCTAGCTTCATCAATTCTAGTTTTTATATTCCCAAGAAGTTTTTGTCTTCCAAGGAAAACCTTAAAAAACATTAATGTGCAGTGTCTTTGATATTAATAATAAAACAGAACTACAAAAGAATACATCTATTTTTTATTTCCTGGAATAGGTTTTACAGATGAATATTACTTGAGGAAACTTCCTCAAGTTTCTAATATAAATATAAAGGTTCTACTGTCCACTGTCCTGTATTGCTCCATAAGTTTTATTTCCCTTTAATCTATACAATTATAGTAATTAAATATGAGATTTCCAATTAAAATAGGAATAGATATGTCATTAAGGGTAAAATTTCTAATTAATGTATATAGGAACTTGTACTTAAATTAAATCAGTACTCACACACATACATGAAGTGGTCTTTGAGGTATAAGGAGCACATGCAAATGTAAACATAATGTAGCATTAGTCACATAAATAGAGGGACACTTAGGTCCTTTTTTGTCATAACAAATGCAAGATAAAGAATTCCAGAGGCTAATGTGGGAGAATTCTCCAAGAGGCCCTTCATTAACAAAGGTTTTTGCTCTTTCTAATGTACAGTTCTAATAAGTAATTAAAATGTACTAGGAATATATTCAGTGGGCAAAAAGAGATAGCCCCTGATCCAGTTGATAAAAGAACACACAAAGAACAAGTTTCATATATGTTAAATTTGAATAGGGTGCCTAGGTCCATTAAATGTATGTTCTATGGTTGGTGATTCAGTCTCTATGAGCCCCTATAAGCCCAGATTAATTGATTTTGAAGGCTTTATTGTGCTGAAGGACCCTTCTGGCTCCTTCAATCCTTCTACCCTATCTCCAGTAAGATTCCCTGATGTTTGTCTGTGGCTCTCTGCATCTGTTTCTATCAGCTGCTGGAGGATGTCTCCCAGAGGACATTTATGTTAGGTTCTTGTCTGAAAGTATAGAAAAATACCATCAATCTATCAGGGATAGGCTTCTCATGGTATGGTTCTCAAGGGGGAGCCAATCATTGACCCTCAATTTCTGCACTATCCTTATCCCTGTACTTCTTATAGGTAGGATAAAGTGTGGGCCACAGCTTTCATAGGTGTGCATTCTTGAATTGGAAATCTTGCCTGGTTACAGGAGATGGCTGTTTCAGATTCTGTATCCCCCTGTTGTGAGGACCCTTAGCTAGGTTTCTAGTTTTTTCCAGGGATCCCCCCTTCCAATCCCAGTTCTCTCTCCCAATTCTCTCTCCCTCTGCCCCCCCCCACACTTGTTTTACCTATTCTAATTTGATTGCTTTGTTTTTATTGTATTGTTATTATTGTTGATGTTGTTTAGATGCTTATTTATTTTCTAATAAAGGAGAGGGGGATAGAGTGTGGAATTGAGTTTATATGTATATGGGGAGGATCTGGGTGGGAAGGGAAAACGGTAATCAAAATATATTGTATGAAACAAAATCTATTTTCAATAAGAATAAAATACAAAGAAGGAATCTGTTACTCTTCTGACATTACTTCACTAGATCCTCCACAAAGCATACTATGGAAATGTCAAGCTGGTAGAACAGAATTAATAATCTATTATAAGCTAAAATAAGCCCATGACTCTGCAGAAAACAAAATTGGAGTCAGAGGTGATGAGTATTAATCTAGATGAAAATACAATAGGAGCAAAGGTACCCTAAAAGTTGCATAGAGTATAAGCATTGAATATAGATGTGGTCAGGAGATGCAAGGACCAGAGATAGCATTCTCAGGTGGGAAATGGAAAGATTGTGGGGGAGTGTAAGCAGATCAAATGCATTACAATCATAATGTGATCATCCCAATGACAAAAGCAAGGGACAAATCAGGGAACGAATGTGTCAGAGAACCCATAATACACATGTTTAAACTTATTTGCAAAAGGACGGGGGCTTTTGTATGTAATTGCAATTACTCATGCAATAAGAAGAAACATCACAAAACCAAAATCATCAATAAACACCATGAACTGAGTGAAGAAAGGGCTGCAAAATATGGAATGTGTGTGTGTGTGTGTGTGTGTGTGTGTGTGTGTGTGTGTGTGTGTGTAAATGCACTGCCTAGTTTTATGTCAACTTGAATCAAGCTAATTTCATCAGAGAGGATGGAGCCTTGATTGAGAAAATACCTACATAAGATCCAACTATAAGACATTTTCTTTTTTTCTTCTTTTTCTTTTTTTCTTTTTCTTTTTATTCTCTCACACAATGCATTCTAACAGCAGTTTCTTCTCATCCCAAATCAGCAACCCTAATCTGCTCTCTACTAGATCCATTCCTCTTCTATTTCCTCTCATGAAACATGTCCTCCCAAGGATTTCAACTAAACTCTGCATAACAAGACACAATAAGATCAGGCTCACTTATATCAAAGCTTGAAAAGGCAATCCAGTATAAAGGTATGGGTCCTAAGAGCAGACAAAAGAATCACACACACTCACACATTCCAAGAATTACAAGTCCCAGAAGAACACCAAGCTAAATTACCTTAACATACATTCAAGAGACCTAGTACAGACCTATGCATACACCATGATTGCTACTTGAGTCTCTATGAGTCCTGAGGAGCCCTGTTTAATGTTATCATGGTGTCCTCAACTCCTGTGGATCCTTAAATCTTTCCTCACCTTCTTCCTTGTAGTTCCACAAGCTCTTCCTAATGCTTGCCTGTAGGTCTATATATCTGCCCCCCTTAATTGATGCATGAAGCTTCTCTAATACAATTGGGCTAGGTACTGAGATTAACAGAATGTCAGTAGGAATAATTTCATTGGCTTTTTATTTATTTATTTATTTTTTTGTCCAGTCATATTTGGTTCTATCCTAGGATTTTGAGCTATCCAATCCTTGGTTCTTGGCCATCCACACAGTCTTTGGCATGTGATTCCTCTCTTGGCATGGGGCTCAAGTTGGGCCATTCATTGGTTGGCCTATCTTTCAAGTAGTGCACCAACATTGCCTGCAAACATATTGTAGGTTGACGATTTTGTGGCTGGTTTGGTGTCAAAGTCCCAGCACTTGAAGCCTTAAATGGTTACAGAAGATGGGCTGTTACGACCCCATTTAAGTACTACAAGGCTTCAGTAGAGTTGCCCTCATAGATTCCAGGGAGTCTCTATCGTATTAGGTTTCCACATTATCCTTCAAATACTGCCCCCCCCCCACAAAATTCCAGGCATCTCTCCCAATACTCTCTCATTCCCTCTCTGTAACACTGCTGTCACCTGAATCCTCCTGTTCCCATCTCTACCTATCACCAGATCATCCTCCTTTCCTCTCCCTAGAGAGATCCTACTTGAGCTTTCTTTGTTACATAATCTCTCTGGGTTTATGAATTATACCATGATTATACTTTACTTAACAGCTAATATCCACTTATAATTGAGTACACACGCTGTCTTTCTGGCTCTGGGTTACTTCACTAAAAAAATGAATATTTTTATAGTTCCATCATTTGCCTGAAATTTTCATGATTTTGAATCATGAGTAATAGTCATTACTGAGGAATACGCCATTTTGTAAATCCACATTTCTGTTATTCCTTCTTTGGAGGAGGAATGTCTAGATTGTATCAAAGTTCTGACTATTATAAAGCTGCAATGAACATGACTGAATAAATATCCTTGGGATTGGGTGGAGTATTTATTACATATGTGATCAAAAGGGGTGTAGCTGGATCTTGAGGTAGTTTAAGTCCCAATTTTTCTAAGGACTACTACATTGATTTCCAAACTGGTTATACAAATTTGTATGCCAACCAGGAATGAAAGGACGTTTTCCTTGTTCCATGTCCTTGACAGCATGAGTGGCCACATGTTAATTTGATCTTAGAGAATCTGACAGGTATAATATGGAAACCCAAAGTAATTTTCATTTGCATTTTAGTGATGAGTAAGGAGGTTATACATTTCTTTAAGTATTTTTCTACTCTCTGAGTACCTATTTAATGCAGTATTTGATGTAAGGCACCTAAAGAAGATCAAAGGGACAGATATCAAAGTATTGTTATTTGCATATGGTATGATACTATAGATAAAACCAAAAAAAAAAAAATGCTAGAGAACTCCTATGTGGGGTTCTGTAAGACCGCCTGCAGCTTATGCTGTCTGGGTTCCTGAGGAGGTGGCCTGACCTGTATAGGAGTGAAAGGTCATGAGAAATAATGGAGGCCAGGACATGTTTCTGGGTGCTTTATTTTTTTTTTTTTTTTTTTTGACTTAGGTTTTTTTTTTTTTTTTATTAGATATTTTCTTTATTTACATTTCAAAGGCTATCCCAAAAGTTCCCCATACCTACCCCCGCCCTGCTCCCCTACCCACCCACTCTCACTTCTTGGCCCTGGTGTTCCCCTGTTCTGGGGGATATAAAGTTTGCAGGGCCAAGAGGCCTCTCTTCCCAATGATGGCAGACTAGGCTATCTTCTGCTACATATGCATCTAGAGACATGAGCTCTGGGGGTACTGGTTAGTTCATGTTGTTGTTCGGGTTGCAGACCCCTTCAGCTCCTTCTTTCTAGCTCCTCCATTGGGGGCCCTGTGTTCCATCCGATAGATGACTGTAGGCATCCACTTCTGTATTTGCCAGGTACTGGCCTAGCCTCACTCAAGATAGTGATATCATGGTTCTTTCAACAAAATCTTGCTGGCATATGCAATAATGTCAGGGTTTGGTGGCTGATTATGGGATGAATCCCCGGGTAGGGAAGTCTCTGATGGTCCATCCTTTCATCTTAGCTCCAAACTTTGTAACTCTTTCCATGGGTGTTTTGTTCCCTATTCTACGGAGGAATTAAGTATCTGCACTTTAGTCATCATTCTATTTGATTTTCTTGTTTTTTGTAAATTGTATCTTGGGTATTATAAGTTCCTGGGGTAATATACATTTATCAATGAGTATATATCATGTGAGTTCTTTTGTGATTGGGTTGCCTCACTAATGATGATATTCTCCAGATACATCCATTTGCCCAAGAATTTCATAAATTCATTTTTTTTAAGGAGGAAAGGATTTATTTCACTCACAATTTTATATAAGATTTCATCATCAAAATCAGTGAGGAAAAGAACTCAAGCAGATGTAGAGTCCATGGAGGCATGTTTCTTTCTGGCTTGCTCCTTATGGCTTGTTCAGTCTGCTTTTTTTTTTTTTTTTCTCTTTATTAGATATTTTCTTCATTTACATTTCAAGTGTTATCCAGAAATTTCCCCATACCCTCCCCCATCCCCAGCCTGCACCCCTACCCCCCCTCCTGCCTCCCACATAATGGCCCTGGCATTCCCCTGTACTGGGGCATATAAAGTCTGCATGACCAAGGGGCCTCTCTTCCCAATGATGGCCAACTAGGCCATCTTCTTCCATATATGCAGCTAGAGACATGAGCACAGGGGGAACTAGTTAGTTCATGTTAGTTCCACCTATAGGGTTGAAGACCCCTTCAGCTCCTTGGGTACTTTCTCTAGCTTCTTCCTTGGGAGCAGGGCATGTTTCTGTTCAAGGCCCCTAGGTTTAATGCTTAGAGTCTTAAGTTATAGCAGGGCTTCCCATCCACCTGGCCATCGGGGGGGGGGGGGCCCTGTCTCCATCTTGCAGACAACATGGAGCCCTGAATGTCTGGGCAGCTCTGGGCAGGCTGGCAGCAGAAACTTGGAGGAGGGAGGCTGTAGTTGCATAACAAAAGGAGACAACTAGCTGGAGGGCCAGGCTGTATGTGGCTTCCTTTCTGTAGCATGCCTTCAGGGGCATCAGGCCTGAAATCCCAGCCTGGGAACAGGCTTAGGGGGAGGGGGACCACACTCCTACCAATGATAAGCTCATTCAGTGAGTGGCTGGATACAAGATTAAGTCAGCATACACACACACACACAGACACACACACACACCAACACACAAAATCATGTCACTCTTCTATACAAATGACAAATGGACTGAGAAAGAAATCTGGGAAGCAACACCCTTCACAATAGCCACAAATGATTTAACAAGTGGGAAACAAAAGTTTTCCTTGAAATGTTTTACCAAGATTTGTACAATGAAGGTTCTGTTTGCATTTGGAAACTGCTAGTGCACAGAGAAATAACTGAGCAATCTGTTAATATTGGTGACTACTACATTCTCATCAAAAAAGGAATAGCTCTCTAATGCCTTAGAGCAAAGTATCAAGGACTATTTAGGAAATAATGAATTAAGATCCAGAGAACGGAAAGGTCTACTGTGGAAAAAAAAAAAAAAACAGTCATCTTTACAAGATACAAATGTTGCAACATTGCACCAGCAAAATTAATGTTTGCCTACACAGAACACTGGAAACTTCAACTTTCACTTTGGATCAAGCAATAACTTCTAAGGCCGCATTATTTCATGGATGGCCAATTGACTATTAGTCACTGCTGGGGTAGTAGAGACATATTTTTTAGAAATTTAACCACTGGAAACTTCTTTTTTTAATTTTTTATTAGGTATTTTCTTTATTTACAATTCAAATGTTATCACCTTTCTTAATTTTCCCTCTGAAAATCCCCTATTCCCTCCTCCTGTCTCCCTGCTCCCCAACCCACCCACTCCCACATCCTGGCCCTGGCATTCCTCTATACTGGGACATAGAACCTTCACAGGACCGAGGGACTCTCCTCCCACTGATGGCTGACTAGTCCATATGGATACTTTGATCCTTCTTAGAAGGGGAGCAATATACCCATGGAAGGAGTTACATAGGGGAGACATAGTTCTGAGCAGAGACGGAAGGAATGACCATCCAGAGACTGCCCAACCTGGGGATCCATCCCATAAATGACCACCAAATCCAGACACTATTGTGGATGCCAACAAGAGCTTGCTGAAAGGAGCCTGAAATAGCTGTCTATTGAGAGGCTCTGCCACTGCCTGACAAATACAGAAGTGGATGCTCACAGTCATCCATCGGACAGCGCACAGGGTCCCCAATTAAGGAGTTAGATCAAGTACCCAAAGAGCTAAGGGGTTTGCAACCTGATAGGAATATGAACTAACCAGTACCTCCAGAACTCCTGGGACTAAACCACCAATCAAAGAAAACACATGGGAACTTACTCTTATCAACTAAATCACCTCCCACTCACATTCATGCAAGCATTCTACTTAAGTGTCAGATGTCAACAAAAAGATTTGAACGTGTATAAGTATGTGCATGAGTAAGTGTGCTTTAAAGTGAATGGGAAAGATGGAACATAGAAGCTTATGGCACATATGATGACATTTTGATAATTGATTAACTTCCATTATATATATTTAAGTATACATGTGTGAGTGTTGTAGAAGTAGGAAAATTTGTTTTTTCCTTGGAATAATTAAATATAAAAGAAATTTGAAGAGTCATTAGATGAACTTGAATAATGTTGGGTTTTCAAGTAGTCAAATCATGTTTAATAAATGATTAGACTGTCCATGAAATTTATTGAAAATTATTTTCACACTTTAAAAAGTATACATGAGAAGAAATATAAATAGTAAAGAAAAATATTTGTCAGGACACCATTCAGACTCTGAGAATTTTGGGGGAAAACATTTATACTTTCTGCTAATGCTACACATATCAAGTATGTTGTTATCTGATGACTATATGTGAGTTTTAAGATTTCTACCTATTTGGATTTATTGCTAAGAGGTTTTCTATTAAAAGGAAAATGTGCTATCCAGAGATGCCTGATGAATTTAGTCCAGAGAAGGCTGATGAATTTAGTGTGGTCCTCAGAGCTCATGGAAAAAGAAAGAGAGGAAAGGTCATGGCACAGGGTTGTTTAAACATCCTACATACATTCCACTGCTCAGATAGACACAACATACATATTAATAAAGAAGCAAAAAAGAAATTAAAAATACAGTACGGAGCATATGAAAAAGAAGCACACTCAACTGATGCTTTCTCTACATGTCTTTAATTTGATTCTTACAATTTTGAGTCAGCATGGATTGCAATAAACGGGTCCTCAGCAGAGTTACTAATGGAAAAGTGAGCTTTGCCATCACTGCCAACATTTATTCTAAGTCCAGTGCAATTGCCATCGACTTTGTCTCCAGAAATGACATCACAATATGTGCCAGCAGGAAGACCAGTCTGTAAAGTGGCTGACAAAGCCCTGGGGGAAAAAAAGTTAGTATTTAACTTAAATTCAACCCAATCAAGTGCAGAAACATGTATTATATATTATCCAAAGAACAATAAATCTCCCATCCTTGTGCTATAGAACAATAAGAATTCAGATCTTGGTAAGAGAATCCAAACACCAAGACTGTGTCAGCTGGAGCAAGCAAATTCTCTATATCAAAAACATACTTTTAAATGTGTGTTGGTTTCAAGGCCTGTAGTGCCCAGACAGAGAAACACAGAGAGCCCAGGGAAGCTCAGCACTAAAGCCCTCCCATGAGGACCATCACTGTTTACAGTCTGTCCCCTGCTGGACATACACTCTGGTGATTCTTTTAAATTTTAATAGCATCAATTCTTCAAAACTTCATTTACTTGATGCCATAAATAATTTTTTAGAATTAAACATAATCTAACATTTCTATGGATACATACAAGTTTGTAGTAGAAAAGCATCTACATGAAGTAAGTCTAGTTATCCTAAACAACCAAACATGTGCTCTTCACATAAAAAAAGAAAAATGTTACAAATTTCAATTCTTTCCTTGTAGCCAAAAAATATGCTTTATGGAAAAGTATTCTCAACCTGATGGAAAGCTGATTTTGATTGAGTCCCTTGCTTTTGATTGTGAATCCCAAAGAAATTCTCTAAGCTAGAATTCTTTCTGTTTTGCTTTATTTTATTTTGTTTTGTTTTGTTTTGTTTTGTCTTGTCTTGTCTTGTTTGTGAGACAGGGACTCTCTACATAACCATGGCTGAACTAGAACTCATTATGCAGATCAAAGTGCCCTCAAGCTTCAGATATATGTGTGCTTCTGCCTTTTCTGTACTCAGATGAAAGGCTTTGGGCACCATTTCTGGTATCTGATCTATAGTACTACATATGAAGGAACCATAAAAGAACACTCAGAAGTACCACAGGTGAATAGACAATAATGAGGGTTTTTAAGACAGAGTAAGCAA
>LR752212.1:77900-100654 GCA_902729485.2 Mus minutoides | reverse complement strand
CTCTCTCATAATTTAGTCTTCACATAATCTTTTCTCTTCATCTGAGGGCCCTTCCTTCCTTTTCAATGCCTGACAAACTTTTATTCATCCTTCAAGGTGTTTGCAATGTGCTTCTCCCTCAGATCAATCAACACTCTCTTCTGTTCTTTCATACTCTTTCCATTCATACATTCATATCTATCTCCTAATTGTTTCATACACTGTAATATTTTCTTAGAAATTTGTGCCTGTCATTAAACTGATAATTCAAGAATAGCAATCAGAAACTGTGTGGTGGTACAAAACTGTAATCCCACAATCCCAGCAATGGGAGGGGAGGTGGGAGAATCAGGATGTTAGGGCCAGGCTCAGCTATATAATGAGATCAATTCCAGCCTGAAAGACACATATGAGACCCAGTTTCAAAACAAAGGAAAGAACAGTTAGCCATCTTAGTGGTACAAGCCTGTAGCCCCAGCATTAAAGAGCCTGGAACAAGAAGATCACAAGTTTGAGGCCAGCCTAAGCTACATAAGAAGTCACAGACCAGGCTATACCACATAGTAAAATCCCATCTCAAAACAAAAAGTCCAAACAACAAAAAGACATGAATCTACTAAAATCTACAAATATATATATGGTTCCCAGCACTATTTTCTATTGAACAAATGCTACTTTTAAGTTCAAGTCCAGGCCCAGCAAGATGGTTCAGAGGATAAGAGCCCTTGCTATGCAAGCTGTCAGACAATCTGAACTTCCATCCCAGGAACCCACAAAAAGGGAAAGGAGAATGGGCTCCTGAAAGTTGTCCTCTCACCACACTCCCTATGACATAACATTTTAAAAACTAAACTTCAAGCCCCAACTCTGAAGCTTCCAGGCTACACAAATTTAAGCAAGTAAACGTCTCTAAACCTCAACTCGACCACCGTTCAAATGAGGCAAGAGCAATCAACTCACGCTTCGTCATTTGCGATACCAACAGTAACTCTAAAGTACTGCAGTAATAATTGATCCCAGCAAGAATCATCTGAGGGTGTGAAAATCTTTAGGGATAAGTATGTTTAACCACAGACTACAACACCACATATTTCTTATTACCCAATGGAAAAAGATAACTTTACAATGCTCAACATTAAGCAAAAGCCACTGAGAAAGGAAAAAATAAAACAAAAGAAAAAAAGAATAAAAGGGGAAAAAAGCACCTTGGTCTACAGAGCGGGCTAGTTCCAGAACAGCCAGAGCTACACAGAGAAACACTGTCTTGATAAACCAAAAACAAAATAAAATAAAAACAGAATTAAAACTATAAAAGTTAGTAGAAATGTGAATTGTAAGTCTACATGCTATATTTATGTATTCCACCATGGTTAAAGTTTCACATGTTATATGAAGAATGACACTGATTTTAGAATACATAAGGTAGAGAATTTAGGTGTTAAATACTGAGATCAACTCTCTTAAGGGTCAGCAAAATTTATAAATTAAGAGATGAGGGGCTGGAGAGATGGCTCAGCGATTATGAGCACTGACTGCTCTTCCAAAGGTCCAGAGTTCAAATCCCAGCAAGCACATGGTGGCTCACAACCATCCGTAATGAGATCTGATGCCAGCTTCCAGGGTGTCTGAAGACAGTTAGTGTACTTACATATAATAAATAAATAAATCAGAGGGGGGGAGGAGAGAAAATGAACTATGAACAAATACTAACAGTTGGTGACTCAGTAAGTATGGAGATTTCTGGGCTTGGCACATGTCTTTAATCCCAATACTCTCAAGGCAGTGGAAAATAGGTCTAAGATACTGGTCGTCTATCTACATAGCTGAATTCCAGGCCAGGCAGAGCTTCACACTGGCAGAGTTAAACAGTCAAATGGTCTCAAAACAAAACAAAACAAAACAAAGGCCGGTTGTGGCAGTACACACCTTGAAACCCAGCACTCCAGAGGCAGAGGCAGGAGGATCTCTGGGAGTTTGAGGCCAGCCTGGTCTACAGAGAGTTCCAACACAGCCAGGGTTACACAGAGAAACTCACTCTCTGTCTATCTGTCTGTCTGTCTCTCTCTCTCACACACACACACACACAATGAAGAAAATGCAGATTTTAATTTTAATAACCTTGCCCTAAAACAGTGAATAAAGTTTTTATGCTGTGACAATTCATCAAAAATGCAAGAAAAGCATTTAACATGGTAATTAACCTACTTCATTATTATGTTTTGATACTGAAATAACTAAAGTTCACTGACTCAGAAATGGTGGGACAGTTCTATAAAAGCGAACTGTGTGTGTGATCCATCAGGATAAAGGCAGCAGAGAAACACCTGCCTTTAAGATGCTTATAAAGCACCGGGCAGTGGTGGCGCACGCCTTTAATCCCAGTACTTGGGAGGCAGAGGCAGGCGGATTTCTGAGTTCCAGGCCAGCCTGGTCTACAGAGTGAGTTCCAGGGCAGCCAGGGCTACACAGGAAAAAAAAAAAAAAAGCTTATAAAGCAAGACAGCAATTTACATAGCACGCAGTGCTGTTACCACAGGGCTGCTACGGAGAAAGAGTGCATTCAGGTGTCTAGAGCCACCTAACATAAGGCCATCCGAAGCCTGCCAGGCCAGCCAAGTTCGTGGCAAGTTCAGGGTGGCTGGCCAGAGTGAAGTAGGAAAAGCGAGGTGAGCTTGAAGCCAGAGACCGAATGGGTGCCACCGACCCGACACCGGGCATACCACCTCCAGGCTTGGCCTTGGCAAGGAGGGACGGAGCAAATGAAGCCCACGCTTGCTTCTTCCCACCCACAGCTCCTACACAAGCTCGGCCACCCACGAGGGTCGCCCGGGTGCTCGCTGACACCGTTTCCCGAGGACACTTCCCTCCCTGGGCGCGCTCCGTTTCCCAGATCGGGCGTAAAACGTCGTTTGGGTCCCAACTCCTCGACCCGTCCACCCGCGGGGACGCACACACCGGGAAGTCCCACGCCTCCCTCACCGCCCTCTGGACACCCGGGCCGCGGGCCGCGGGGCTACCATCACCACGGGACTCACCCTGAGGTTCCCCTTAGTCCGCTGCTTGTTCTTCCCGCCCATGGTGGCGGTGGCAGCCGGGCTCTCACTCTGCAGAGCCGAAGTTGACACGGCCGGGCGACAACTTCCGGTGCCTCGCGCCGGAAAGGGACTCACTGTAGCCACTTGCCCCTCGCCCTCCCAGCCTTTCGGCTTCCTACTTCCGCTCCCGCCTCCCTGTCAGGACTGACCATCCGCTGCCTGAAACGTAACAAAGAAGGCCACGCTTGCGTGAGTGGCGTCACTGCTGACCAATAAGAATCCAGCATTAGGCACGTGGCGCCAAACCTGTCCTAGTTGTTTGTAGCGAAGCGATTTCCTTCCTAGTGTGTGGGAATTTGACTTCGGCTATATTCTCGCACAAGATAGCGTTATAGAAAGATATGGAAGCAACAGTGCTAAACAGTACTAGAGGTAAAGAAAGTGATGCGATCACCCGCATGAAAAACAGACTCTCAGGCCCATGTCTCCGTACTAAAGTGAGCAAGAGTTACTTAGGTCATGGAAAAGAGCCCATAGTAAGGTGGACCAAACTGACAATATCTGGCAGATATTGATAGTATCAAACTTTGAGTGCAGCTCATTGCTAGAGCTAAATCCATAGCATACCCTCAAAACCCTCTAAATTTATGAACATCGAAAGACTATCAGTAATCTATTATTACATGTCTTGATGTAATGCAATAGAACGTATTCTTGGGGGAAAAAAAAAACGAATCAAGTTGAGCTTCAGATTAATTTACAGAATACCGAGGCTTCTGCATAGCCAAAGAATTCAGAATGTAGGAGACTCTACCCTCCTGCCCCGTGCATATGGTCTTAGTTACAAATGCATTCACAGGAAGTTGGGAAGAATACATTTTCTTTTTGTTTTGTTTTGTTTTTCGAGACAGGGTTTCTCTGTATAGCCCTGGCTATCCTGGAACTCACTCTGTAGACCAGGCTGGCCTCGAACTCAGAAATCTGCCTGCCTCTGCCTCCCAAGTGCTGGGATTAAAGGCGTGTGCAGCCACCACCACCACCACCACCACCACCACCACCACCTGGAAGACCTAAGACAGATCTTGCTAATATGTGTGGTTCTTGTTTGAACCAAATTATATGCCAATTAAAGGAATGTGAACTTAGATTGGATTTGTTTTTTATTATTATTATTATTGTTTTTCTGTTTCTGTTTTGTTTTGTTTTTAAGCATTTATTTGGGCTGGGGAGATGGCTCAGTGGGTAAGAGCACTGACTGCAACAAATCCCAGCAAGCACATGGTGGCTCACACCCCCCATAATGAGACCTGATACCCCCTTCTCATGTGTCAGAATACAGCTACAGTGTACTTATGTATAATAATAAATAAATATTTGGACCGGAGTGAGCAGGGTTGACTGGAGCGAGCTGAGGTCCTTAAAAATTTTTTAATTAAGTGTGTGTGTGTGTGTGTGTGTGTGTGTGTTTCACTCTCAAGCACCCATGGAAGTCAGAAGAAGGTATTTTATATCCTGGAGCTGAAATTTCAGGCCTTTTTGAACCATTTGATACAGGTGTTTTGAACCCAACTTGAGTCTTCTGCAGCAAGGGTTCATTAAACCTTTAAACTTTCTCATTATATTCAAGTACTAATAAAGTAACATCTCAAACATTTTTGGGAAAACTAGTTGCTGTCTGAGGAAATAACTGAATATCTATTGCATGCCTCACTGAAAAACGTTCAGTCATAAGGGCTAGAGTTCAGTGGTTAAGGAGTTCATAAAGGCTCGGTGGTTAAGCGTGCTTACTGCCCCTCCAGAAAACCCAAATGCACCGTCTAGGCCTCTTGTTTGGCACCTGTATAAACCCATTTCTGGAGGAATCCAACACCCAGTTCTGACCTCCATAGGTATCCATGCACATAAATATGAAAGCAAATATGTTTTTAATGAAGCCATAAGATATTGCATAGGGATACACATAAATGCCAGGGAAATACAAAGAAATATGAGAGTGTTGTACACTTACAGGCGAGGGCTCAAACCAGCAAAGACCTAGACTGTAATCAGCAGCCAGCCGATGGTGGTGTACACCTTTAATCCCCGCACTTGGGAGGCAGAGGCAGGCAGAGAGTTCTGAGTTCGAGGCCAGCCTGGTCTACAGAGTGAGTTTCAGGACATCCAGGGCTACACAGAGAAACCCTGTCTTGGAAAAAAAAAAAAAAAAGACTGTGATCAGCAACAGCAAAGGGGTAGAAACTCTAAAAAGTTTTATTTCTTAAACTGACAGTAACACTATTGCTACTAATTGTCTTGTTTTTACAACTTTTCTTATACAATGTATAACGTATCTTAGAGCCCAGGCAGTGATGGTGCACACCTTTGATCTAGCTCTGCTTGGGAGGCAGTGGCAGATGAATCTCTAAATCCTAGGTTTGCTTTAAAGAGCAAGTACCAGGGCTAAACAGAGAAAATCCTATCTTAACCAAAATCAGTCAGTTAATTAAAATTAAAAGATCTTCATGCACACTAAAAATCATATGAATAAAAACAGAGTGGGGGCCTGAAGAGATGGCTCAGGGGTTCAGAGCACTGGCTGCTCTTCCAGAGGTCCTGGGTTCAATTCCCAGCAACCACATGGTAGCTCACAACCATCTGTAATGGAATCTGATGCCCTCTTCTGGTGTGTCTGAGGACAGCTATA
Organism: Mus minutoides; assembly: GCA_902729485.2. Taxonomy (NCBI): domain Eukaryota; kingdom Metazoa; phylum Chordata; class Mammalia; order Rodentia; family Muridae; genus Mus; species Mus minutoides. The sequence continues at coordinate 94,957 of LR752212.1, read as the reverse complement.
ATTGTATTCATATACATAAAATAAATAAATCTTTAAAAATACAATAAAATAATAAAAACAGAGGGGGTGGGGTAACAAACTTGGTAGAGTGCTTCCCTGGCATTCCTGAAGGCTGAGTTTGATTCCCTACATTGAGCAAACTAGGTCTGCTGGCACACCCTCCAATACCAGCAATGAAGAAGCAGAGGTAGAAGAAGAGAATCAGAAATTTAAGGTCAGCTTTGCACACTTAAAGCTCAAGGGCAGCCTGGGATATATGAAAATCTCTCTCGAAATAGAAAATATAAAAAAAAGAAACAACAAGCCAGGCGTGGTGGTGCATGCCTTTAATCCCAGCACTTGGGAGGCAGAGGCAGGCGGATTTCTGAGTTCGAGGCCAGCCTGGTCTACAGAATGAGTTGCAGGACAGCCAGAGCTACACAGAGAAACCCTTTCTCGAAAAACAAAAACAGACAGACAGACAGACAGACAGAAAGAAAGAAAGAAAGAAAGAAAGAAAGATCAGGTCACAAAGGCATGAGACAGTCCCCCCCACCTTCATTCCCACCCATCCTCCCACTCTTCCTGGGACCAGGGGAACAGGCTCTTCCAGATAGCATAACAAAGAACAGCCACAAGCAATTAGGGAAAGTGAGGTCTGTCGCATCCTATACTAACTAGATTCATTGTTCTTATAGATGGTCCTTATCCAGAAAGGTCCTTGGGACTTTCCAAACACCTGTCTCAGCCAGAAATAGAAGAATACATCTGTCTTTTAGTGTAGTTAGGTGGCATGAACCAACCCTGGATCCACTGCCTAACACAACACATGCCCCTCCATACTTCCTTCAAAATGGACTTTAAGAAGGGGCTCTGCTCTCCCTAAGCAACCCTGAAATTCTATTTCAGACCCACCACACACATACACACACACACACACACACACACACATCTCTTCTGCCTTTCTGACATCCTAGGGGCCACTGAAAGAGCCAGTGTGTGTGTTTGGGTGGGAGGGCTATAAGGATAGTGTGTGTTAATAGGATCTGGAGAGTGACTCGACAGGGTACCTCTCTCCTAAACCTCATTTACTCCCATATTCTAAAAACCTAACGTGATACTACACTTTTCATGTATTATGCTAGCAAAACATCAGCAAACACTGGTGACAATATGGTCCAGAGGGAAAGCATTTCGATGTTCTGGTTCTTACCCTTGTTATGACAGACCCAATGACGAGGGTATTGCATTTGCTGTACCATAAGAGGACATTTGGCCTTCATCTGCTTGACACAAGTTCTTACTCTGTTACCTAGGATGTCTTCAGATTTCCTACTCTCTTGCCTCAGCTCCCAAGTGCTGGCATTATAGGCTACCACGCTCTCGCTTTGTTCAAATTTACTAATTTTCAAACAGAAAGATTTCTGAGCACCAGAGACTCACCATGTAGTCCAGACTAACCTGGAACCCATTATGTAGACCAGGATAGCTTCAAACTCAGAGAGTCACCTGCCTCTGCTTCTGGAGTGGAGGTATTAAAGGAATACACCACCACACCTGGGGCAAACAAGTGTCTTAATTAGGAGGTCAGAAAATCTGTACTACTCTGTTACAGGCTATCTGAACCTGTTTCTGTTTAGGGTGTGTCTCAACCCTTAGCACATACATTTAGTCCCTATGGCAGGAATACAGACACGCCCTTAGTATTCACCTTTAATCCCAAACAATAAAGGTAAAGTGAACTCTTTTTTGTTTGTTTGTTTTTGTTTTGGGTTTTTTGTGTTTGTTTGTTTGTTTGTTTTTGAGACAGGGTTTCTCTATGTAGCCCTGGCTGTCCTGGAACTCACTCTGTAGACCAGGCTGTCCTGGAACTCAGAAATGCGCCTGCCTCTGCCTCCCAAAGGCTGGGATTAAAGGCGTGCGCCACCACCGCCCGGCTAAAGTTAACTCTTAAGGACTTTTGAAAATATTTGAGCTCAAACTAAGTGAACTAACTCTCTCTCTCTCTCTCTCTCTCTCTCTCTCTCTCTCTCTCTCTCTCTCTCTCCACACACCACACACACACACACATACACACACCCTTTAAGCCAAAGCAGATAGACCTCTGAGCTCAAGTCCAGCCTGGTATACAAAGTAAATCCCAAGCCAGCCAGGGCTCTGCTTTGAGGTCACATCTTAAAGAAACAGGAAAGCATTTGAGCTCTGCTCATGCCCCAGTCTTCAGTGATGCAAGGCCAGATAGGGGCCAAATCTAAATACATGGACTTAGAAATGAACCACAGATGCCGATGAGGAAGGTTTATACTATTTGTACTTTAAAAGACAGGGTAGTTTCTAACTTCTGACTACTGATAACAAGCACAGAGAGTTTAAAATTTCATTTTATTTCAAAGGTCTGGAGACAGGCAGGGATTAACATTGGGTCCACATGTGACAAGCGGTCTTGTACAATGACATCTCGGAGATAGCTTGGCCCTTTTCTCCTGCCATCACTTCAGGGTCCATGGCAGAAAGAGAAGAGAAGCAAATTCATCCCTGGAAATCCTGCAGCCGTAACCTACAGCCTAACATAGCTGCAAGAGAGGCCAGGAGGGTGAACAGGCAGCTTTTCCAGATTCCTCAGTAAAGGCAGAAGAGTGTTGGAAATCCCTAGCAAGTTGAACCATCAAAATTACCTTCACATATAATTTGTCTTTCAAGTTTCTGCATGCATCACTTTGTTTTGTTTTGTTTTTTTTATAAGACAGAGCCTCGTGTAGCCCAGCCGGCCTTGAACTTCCAATCCTCCTGCCTCTACTTCCCAAGTGCTGGGATTTCAAGATGTGCCTTCATAGCCAGCTCACATCAGAAATTTCCACCAAGCTGTAGAGATGGCTCAGTGGTTAAAAGGGTGCATTGCTCTGGCAGAGGACCCAAGTTTGGTCCCCAGCACCCACACGGGACACCTCACAACCTCCTGTAACTCCAGCTCCAGGGGATCTGATACCCCCAAAATATATATGTGTGTATGTCATGCATGCACCCTTGGAGGACAGAGTACATCAAATGCCCTGAAGTAAAGACTTATAGGTAGTTATGAGCTCCCTGCCAGGGGTGCTGGGAACTGAACTAGGACCTTGGCACTAGCAGTATATGCTCTCAGCCTCTGAGTGATTTCTCCACCCTTCTCAGTTAGTAATTTAAAGTTTACAAGTCGAAACCCAGTTTTTCTTTCAGGCATGACAAGTTTTAACTGATACATTTCAGCTATATTAATTTTCTTCTTATGACCCCAACCCTAGACCATTCTAGAATGGAGCTGAAATTGAATTTCAAGGAAAAACAGGAAGAAATGATCAACAGTGAGCCAACAGGTCTGACTTCCCCTCTGCTCAGTCACTGTCCTTCTACACCAAAGAACATCTGGAAAACATCCCCACATCCCCTGGCATTTAAGAACTGATACAGCTGGCCAAAGTCCATGTGGTTTCCTCTGGCTCCGTGGACACTGAAGGCCTTTTCTTCAAGAATGGGAAATTTCCGCTGTCCTTCCATTCCGTCATCTTCGGCTGTACCGTCAAGGGGAATGTCTTCTCGATGACGAATTAAAATCCTCTTCCAGTTTAGTTTTCTGAGTCTGAAACATAGTTTTTCAGAATAGAAAAATTTTAAAATATATTTTGTACAGAACTGAGCTAGAATCTGTAAGACAGACTTATCAGAGTTGGTAGTGAGAGCACACGCATTAAACCCAGTTCTTGGGAGGCAGAACTTAGATCTCTGTGAATTGGAGACGAGTCTGGTCTACATAGAGTGTTCTACCCCAGCCAAGGATATATAGTTATACCCTGTCTCAAAACAAAACAACAAAGAATCACTTGCCAGTGGTGTGTTCCTGTAAGAACAGATGTAATCTCAAAGGGGCATATTTTCCTCAAATGGTTTCTGATTACATCTTTTTTTTTTTTTTCTTTTTTTTTTTTCTTCTGTTTTTGGTTTTTCGATACAGGGTTTCTCTGTGTGGCCCTGGCTGTCCTGGAACTCACTCTGTAGACCAGGCTGGCCTCGAACTCAGAAATCCACCTACCTCTGCCTCCCGAGTGCTGGGATTAAAGGATTAAAGGTGTGTACCACCACCGCCCCGGCTCTGATTACATCTTAACATTCATTGATGGTCACCATTACTGTCTTCCATTAGAATGTGACTTTTGATTTTAATAGTTAATCATTTATTTTTGGGAGAGGGTCACATGAATCTCAGACTGGCTTCTGTCTTGACATACAGCCAAAGGTGGCACTGAACTCTGGATCCTGTCCTTTCTGCCTTCAAAGGGCCAAAATTACAGCCGTGTACCTCCATGCCTGGTATACGTGGTACTGAGGATAGAACCCAAGGCCTTGTGCATGCCAGACAAGCACTCTTCCATTGAGCTACAAATTCAGGGGCTGCTGCAAACAGTTTACAATTGTACAAACTGCTGACTCTTCTCAGAAACTAAGGTGAGAAGGAAGATTACTGGCTTTGCTAATGCTCACAAGTTATTCCCCATTTCACAAGTCGAAAGTTGACCATATTCATTAGATAAGGAAAGGGCAGATTCATGAAAACTGGCAGGTCCTAGACAGCTTGGGGGTGTGAGGCAGTGAGCTGTGCACAGACAGCCTGGTTCCTGGGTGAGCACAGGCCTTGAACCCCAGTGACCCTAAGGGACAGCAGGTGTTCAGCCACTGGCTCCTGTCGCAGCTACAGACTTCCAATTGCCCCCCTCCCCCACCGTGCAGAGAGATGTGTGGCCATCAGTCACATAGGTAATGCCCCAACTCCTGGTATTCGGTGTGGACTCCAGCTCCAGTTACCTGGCAACAGCTAGGTAGGCCCCGCCCACTATAAAAGGGGCAGCTTGCCTCCTCCTCCCCCTCTTACTCTCTTGCTTCTCTCACTCCTGCCCCTCTCTCCCCATACCCTTCCCCCTTCTCTCCACATGGTCATGGCCAGCCTCTACTTCCCTACTTTCTCCCTCTCTCTGCCTTTCTACAATAAACGCCTTAAAACCATGGACTGCCTCTTCTCATGGGGACCCACTGTGCTGGAGCAGGAGAGCAAGTCTTCCACTAATGAGCCATGCATCTAACCTCCTGCCCGGGAGACCTTGCTGCATTCTCCACCACGGCTTCCACCAACCCAAGCCGCTCACTGCACAAGACAAGGACTCTGGTCCCTGCGAGAACCTGCCAGTGCTCTCTCTCCTCCTGCACTTTTCCCTTTGGCCCCAGGCCACAGGCCACCCATGGGCTCCCACTTTGTTTTTGGCTCTTCCATGACATAGAGTGGCATCTGGGATGTCTGAGAGGGAGAACCTGTCTTCTCCACACTCCTTGCAGGCCCAGAGATTCTGTGTGGACCTCAGATTACGCCTTCCCCACCCCCAGAGCAGGGTCCTGTGGCTTCTCACAGCTTTCACCTACCGTGGAGGTACACACAGTCAAACTCCCTGCATCAGCCTCATCCAGCGGCCAGAGCCCTGGGCCGGACGGACCAGGATACCACTTTTAACCCACATGGTGGAGGGGCTCAATTCATTCATCATACATTTATAGATGTGCACTGTGCTAGGAAAGGAATAGGTAATGCTATGTGTGTCTTCTGCCTTACCACACACTTGAGACTGAATCCTCATCAAGACATCCCTCTGGAACATACTTATTTCTATATCTCTTGTATCATCTTTCAAATTACAACTACTGATGCCAGATATACTGATGCTATATAACATAGGTGAAACCTTACCTTGACCAGAATTCCTCGCAAGCACTTTGTAGGCCTTCCACACAAACAACGCCAGGTTTCCCAGGCATGCTAAACCCAGACAGGGACAATTCCTTTGACCACTCTAGGATGTTCCGTCTTTTGCATTTGTTGTAGATGTGATGGCTGTAGATCCAGAGCCTCGTGAAAGTGAGATCCGCTGGTTGGACTGTGCTTTGCCTGCCAGGGGAGGGCAAAGCATCTATGTTGACATAGTCAGGGGCATGCTCTTTAACCCACTCTGTGGCGTTCAGTATACAGACATCTCCAAGACAGTTCTTTTGCAGGTATGCTATCAGATCTGTGTTCAGCTGAGTCTGCTGGGACCTACTCAGCGATACTGATCTGAAAGGAAACACACAGGGGAAAAAACTCAGTCGATTTCCTTGAACAAGAAAATAAATATAAGTTACTTTTATCTTCGTGTTAATTTTGACCCACATAGTGGACGATTCCTATAACATACCTCACTGTAATTTCGGGCAGGACTGTAGGGTATTTAAAGGGAAGAACACAAGACAAAGAAAACGTCACCTGAGGAGGAAGAAGAAAAAGGTTATAAACACACTTCTCGACACGCTCTAACTCTTTCCAGCACAGACTTACCACTGCTGCCTCAAGGAGGTCCAGGCTCAAGTTGATCGTAAAATACACTTGCGATGATCGCCCCTCCATTGTCCTCTTCTCAATACAATCTTTCAGCTCCGCTAATGCCAGCTGGTCATTCACTATGAGCTCATTGTCACCGGGGAACATACTGGCCAGGAGGTCCAACTCGGAGAGCTGGGCCTCAGCCTGCTCCATCTCAACCATGCTGAGACATCTGCAAGTTCCTAGGGAGTTGAGGATAAGAGAGAGAATTAAACAGAGTGACACGGACAGACATTTCCTTTAAAAATACTTAATTCCGTCATAAAAATGAAAAAATTAGGGCTGATGAGATGGCTCAGTGGGTTACAGCACCCAACTGCTCTTCCGAAGGTGATGTGTTCAAATCCCAGCAACCACATGGTGGCTTACAACCACCCGTAACAAGATCTGATGCCCTCCTCTGGTGTGTCTGAAGTCAGCTACAGCGTACTTATGAAGAATAATAAGAAATGAATCCTTGGACCGGAAAGACCAACCGGAGCAAGCGAGGCTGTCCGGAGCAAGCGGAGCCAAACGGGACGGCCGGAGCAAGCGGGGCTGACTGGAGCGAGCGGGGCCGGCTGGAACAAGTTGGGGCCGTACGGGGGCAGCTGGGAGCAAGCGGGGCTGGCTGGAGCCAGCGGAATTGACCAGAACAAGGGAAAAAAAATGAAAAAATTAGTCAGCATCTTCCCCGTCATTCTATTTTTATATATCATATGCTAGGGACCAAAACAATCAGGCTACAGACAGCTTAGTAGATAGGACTGCTGCGTGCTCTTCCGGAGGACCTGAGTTCAGTTCCCAGTGCCCACGATGCATGGCTCACAATGGCTTGTAAGTCCAGCCCCTGGGAATGGGGCTATGGCCTCCATAGCTACCTGCTGACACATGGCACATAGTCACAAACATATGCGCATGCGCATGCACTCACACACACAGAGGGAGGGAGAGAGAGACAGAGATATCTGTATACACACACACACACATTTTCAAACTAGGAGACAATCCATTAAAATTAATAGTCTATGCAGTATTTTATACCTAGATAGCTGATCTGGCATTTCTAGTTATGACAGTGGCCATTCTCTTTGAGAAATACAAACTAGGTACTCAAAAAGCTATGCCAATGATATAGCCAGAGGAATGGCTGCAACCAGTTACCCTGGAACCCAGATGAACAGAAGAAGAGAGCAAGTCATGTGTTCTTCTTTCAAGTAGATATTAATGATTACTAGTCTTTTACAACTTCTATTTATTTTATACATATGGGTGTTTTGACTGCATGTATGTCTGAGTACATAGGTGAGAAAAGGGAATCGAACCCCTGGAACTAGAGTTAGAGATGGCTGTGAGACACCAGGTGGGTGCTGGGAATTGACCCTGGGTCCTCTGGAAGTGTGACTAGTGCTTTTTTTTTTTTTTAAGAACTATTTATTTTATGTATATGAGCAGACTGTGTAGCTGTCCTCAGACACACCAGAAGAGGGCATCAGATCCCATTACAGATGGTTGTGAGCCACCATGTGGGTGCTGGGAACTGAACTCAGAACCTCTGGAAGAGCAGTTCATGCTCTTAACAGCTGAGCCATCTCTCTATCCCCCATTTAGTGGTCTTTAAATGAAAGAGCCAGGTAGATGTGTTGGCTCATGCCTGCAATCTCGACATTCAGAAAGCCAGAAAACTGTAGGTTCAAAGCCAGCCTGGGCTATAGAGTAAGACAAAACACAACAATAAACGGTGAAATAATGTGCAGGGGGTGGGGGAAGGCCACTCCTCCCACAGCTCAGGCAGCCCCCTTTTCACAGTTGAAAGGCCCAAACTTAGAAAGCTGAAACTGCAGAAGAAAGTGAAAGTATGAAGATATTATCCTCTATCAATGGCTTCCACCCTGTCCACCTAAGTCCTGCTTCCAAGGCAGGTTTAATGATTCACATCAGAACACTAAAGCTGCTGGCCAGGCATGGTGGCACATGCCTTTAGTCCCAGCACTCAATTTAACTGAGGTATTGACTCAGGACACAGAGGCAGAAAGATCTCTGTGTGTGCAAGGCCAGTCTGGTCTACATTGAGTCTTCCACACCGGCTAGGGTTACAAAGTAAAGAAAAAAAATAGAAAAGAAGGAAGAAGGAAGGAAGAAAACTTAAGGAAGAAACTAGTTTGAGAAATATATGCAAACAAATAAATATTATAAAGCCATTAAATAAACATGGGGGGTTGGTTTTTTTGTTTGTTTCTTTGTTTCTTTGAGACAGGGTTTCTCTGTGTAGCCCTGGCTGTCCTGGAACTCACTCTGTAGACCAGGCTGGCCTTGAACTCAGAAATCCACCTGCCTCTGCCTCCCAAGTGCTGGGATTAAAGGCGTGGGCCACCATTGCTGGCTGCTAAAAGAAACATGTTACTAATGTTCATTAAATGGCTGCCTTAAAAATGTACATGGAACAACAAAGCATTATTGTTATAATTATCAGTTTTCACCTTTTTACAGAGTTTTGGATCAAAGCCAAGGCCTGGTACCTGATCACACATGCATGGGAAAGTCAGAAAAGGAAATGTAGCAAGCTCATTCAGTCAGCTCAACAAAGTTGAGAGATGGCTTCTGCTTCCTAGTTTATACACCTTCAGACTCTACACAAAAAAAAAATGCAGTCCCCATTTCTAAACTAGGAAGAATATGTCTGATGTAAGAATTTGTGGCCAGCCAGGCAGTGGTGGCACATGTCTTTAGTTCCAGCACTCAGATGGATCTCTGAATTCAAGGGCAGCCTGGTCTACAGAGCGAATTCCAGGACAACCAGGGAAGGATACACAGAGAAATCCTCTCTAGGAAGAACAAAACCAAAAACATGTGGCATCAATGCTTAAAAGGGATGGATTGCCAGCCTTTGTAGCACAAGCCTTTAATTCCAGTACTTGGAAGGCAGAGGTAGGGATTATCTCAGTGAGTCTGAGGCCAGCCTGGTCTACATAGTAAACTGAAAGTTCTTTGTATACACACACACACACACACGCCTTTGTCTCTGGAGTGCCGAGAGGAGCCACAGTCCCCGTGGGATTATTTAAGGAGCTAAACCTAAACTCAGGTACCCAAGAGCTAACGCAGATTCCTCGCACGCAAGCGCAGAATGAGAGAATATGGGCGGGGCCAGGAAACACCGAAGACGGTTCTGACCAATGGGCGGAACTGCTGCTTCAGCGACCGCCCATTCGAGCCCCCTTGGAGAGAAGGCCTTCGTTCGGCTTAGCAAGAGCATCCAGTGCCACACTCACCCAGAGCTGGGGCTCCCGCACTGCCGACACCCCGCGACCGGACGCGCTCGCAGCTCAGGTCTCACCCCCAGAGAGAGAAAGGGAACGGCACGACCTTTGAACCCTTCCTGCGGGAAGCCAGCTAGCGCTCTGCGGGCCGGCGCCTGCGCCTGCGCGTGAGGACGCAAGTCCCGGAAGCAGGAAGCTCCTCGCTTCTTGCTTCGCATCGACGCCTGGAACAGCGAAGGGATGCTTTGACCCCCGCCGGGTGCTTTCTGGTCCTAGTTTTTATTCTTTTTTTTTTTTTTTTAAAGATTTATTTATTTATTTTAATTTTTCCTTGTTCTGGTCAACCCCGCTCGCTCCCGCCGGCTCTGCTCGCTCCGGCCAGCCCCACTCGCTCCCGGCCGCCCCCGTACGGCCCACGCTCGTTCCAGCCGGCCCGGCTCGCTCTGATCGTCTCCGCTTGCTCCGGTTGGCCCCGCTCGTTCCGGCCGTTCCCGTTCGGCCCCACTCGCTCCGGCCCTGCTAGCTCCGGCCGTCTCTGCTTGCTCCTGCCGTCCCAGTTCGGCTCAGCTCGCTCGGGACAGCCTCGCTTGCTCCGGTTGGTCTCTCCAGTCCAAGGATTCATTTCTTATTATTCTTCATAAGTATGCTGTAGCTGACTTCAGACACACCAGAGGAGGGCGTCAGATCTTGTTATGGGTGGTTGTAAGCCACCATGTGGTTGCTGGGATTTGAACTCATCACCTTCGGAAGAGCAGTCGGGTGCTCTAACCCGCTGAGCCATCTCACCAGCCCCCTAGTTTTTATTCTTAATATTTCACCATCCCGGACTCATTGTCTTCCTGGGTACGGCGGCTGTGGCGGTGTTATAGGACCGGCAAGGAATGCCAGCCAGCAGACAAAGAACGAATCCTCTTCTGCAGGTGGCAGGACTTTAATGTCTATCTAATGTGTCTAGAAAAGAAATATTAAATTGCTGACAGTCTTGACGTTCTCTTTTCTATACGTTACCCGTCCCTACCCCAACTAGAAGCTAAACAATTTTTACTGAAGCTATATAACTTTAGCAGGTTACTTCTCAAGAGATGTATTTTTTTTCCAGAAAAAAAAAAAAAAGAAAATTTCAGGCTTAGGAAGGTGTTTGGTAGTTGAATTTTAACTATGCTAGAAGTAAAACTCTGACGTGTGGTCTTAATTAATCTCTTATTCCTACCTCTTTCCTAAGTAAGTGTTAGAGAAAAGCTCGAGGTCTCAAAGAAACAGGCCACCACTCCAACTGACAACTTGACTGTTGATCAAGTGGGCGTTCTCAGGAAAACGTGGGCACAGATAGGAAGTGCATTTGGTTTTTGATGGTGGGTGGCTGGTTGGATTTTTTTTTTATGAGGCAGTGTTTCCACCCTGGCTATCCTGGAACTTGCTCTGTTGATCAGGCTGGCCTTGGCCTCTGCCTCTGTCTCCACCACCTACCATGCATTTGGCTTTTATTTTAGCTCAGGTGGTGACTGCCTTTTCCCCACTAGTTGGTGCCCTACCTCGCAGTCTTAATTCAGTTTAGCTAGTCTGAGAATAATTGGTACATAAAACATGAAGGAGGGTGCGGTGGTGCACACCTTTAATCCCAATGCGAGGGAGGCAGAGGCAGACTCAGGCACATCTCTGAGTTTGAGGCCATCCAGCCTGGTCTACAGAGTGAATCCCAGGATAGCTAGGATTACACCCGAAAACTCTTGCCTCAAAAAAAAAAAAAAAAACAAAAAAGAAAAAGAAAAAAAAAAGTTAGGGAAAAGGGTCATTGTTTTGAGGAGAAAAGGGTTACACTACTCCGGGTGATCAAATTACTGGAAAAGAGCGGTTTGCCATTTGTGTAAACAAAGGTTTAAACTGGAGGCTTAGTCAAGTCTTAACAAAGTGGGAGAGAAAAATATTTGAATTCCTTGTTGGTTCTAAACACAAGGTTTATATTATTTGCTAGAAGATGCACCTGACATTTCTCCCAGCAGGTTTGTTAATCATCAAATGAATGGGAAGCTGGTTGTTTTCCCTTCTTCAGGAACATTGCAGGCTGTGTGAGCCAATGTAGGTCCTCTGGAGCAATTGTTAACTGCTCATGTGTGCAGATGTGGATTAGACAGTGGTGGAGATAATTCCAAATCCTGGGTTTCTAGAAACTTCCCTCTTGTGTCACTTCTTGTCTCTAAACCAGAGAGCAGTAAGATATTAGAATCACGAGCAAGTAACTGATGTCAACTATCCTGGTTTTAGGTGTTCTTGGCTGGTAACCAAGCTGGGAAGAACTGTCAGTTTATCCCTGTTAATAAAAGGACAGTGAAAGGGGCTCTAGCATGAAAATACTTCCTTATCCAACCATATACAATATGCTCTGTTTTCATTTTTTTTATCATTTTAGAAATGATTTGTAAACACTTATTCATTGATAGTAGATGCAACCTTTCAGAACTGGAAGAAAAAAACCCCACAAAGGTAATTCTTTTTTATTTTTTTTTGTTTGTTTTGAGACAAGGTTTCTCTGTGACCGCCCCTGGCTGTCCTGGAACTCACTTTGTAGACCAGGCTGGCCTCGAACTCAGAAATTAGCCTGCCTCTGCCTCCCGAGTGCTGGGATCAAAGGCGGGCACCAACCACTGCCTGGCTATCCTCCAGCTTTTTTTTTTTTTTTTTTTTTTTTTTTTTTTTTAAGATTTATTTTATTTATTATATGTAAGTACACTGTAGCTGTCTTCAGACATTCCAGAAGAGGGCGCCAGATCTCGTAACGGATGGTTGTGAGCCACCATGTGGATGCTGGGATTTGAACTTATCACCTTCGGAAGAGCAGTCGGGTGCTCTTACCTGCTGAGCCATCTCACCAGCCCCATCCTCCAGCTTTTTAAATGAAAGCTTTAGAGCAGGTGTGAAGAGAGGAGCATGCATTGGCACACCCCACCCACAGTGGATGTCTTGAAAAGATGCATCTGCTCTCCAGTAGGAACTGCTCTTTCCTTCCTGCAAAGCAGGGCAGAGTTCCCTGTGGGCAAAACATTGCTGTTTTGAAACAATAGGGTGAAGCACCCTGGCTCTATTTTAGGCTTAAAAGTCATCTTACATACAAAGAGTAAAGACACACACACACTTATGATTATGATTGTGTCTCTGTTTCTTGAGGATTGGTGTGTGCCCCATCTGTCACCTACAAATGGTTCTGTGCTGCCTATTCCAGGAAATGGCAACCATGCCTTTCTTCCAAAAGGTCATTTTGACCCTCTATGCCTTTCGTGTGATGAGTACCCGTTGTTATGACAAACTTGCAGTCTTGCCTTTGTTTCAGGAGGTTGTCGTGACCAACTTGTTCTGTTTCTGTAACAGCCCCCACTTGGAACCTCTCTAGCCCTGAGCTATCCAAGCCTCAGTCTAACGCTGGCCTCTCTGTAGCCCACTTCAGGGGAGGCAGCCGCTGCCGACGTGATAAAAGAGCTTACTGTGATTAGTCGCTTGCTGTTATTAATTTGCTCATGATGATTTGGGTCAAACAGTGTCTCAAGGGTGGGAGTGAGGATAGAAAAGAAAAAGACAATTAGACAACATTATAACATGACTCCAGCCAGTGCTGAGGCTGAAGCAAGCTTTTTTTTTTTTCTCCAGCCAGCTTTTATACCATGTGTACTGGCTAGTTTTTGTGTCAACTTGACACAGCTGGGTTATCACAGAGATCAGTTGGGAAAGTACCTCCATGAGATCTAGCTGTGGGGTATTTTCTCAATTAGTGATCAAGGGGGAAAGGCCCCTTGTGGGTGGGACCATCTCTGGGCTGGCAGTCTTGGGTTCTATAATTGAGCAGGCTGAGCAAGCCAGGGGAAGCAAGCCAGTAAAGAACATCCCTCCATGGCCTTTGCATCAGCTCCTGCTTCCTGACCTGCTTGAGTTCCAGTCCTGACTTCCTTCGGTGATGAACAGCAATGTGGAAGTGTAAGCTGAATAAACCCTTTCCTCCCCAACTTGCTTCTTAGTCATGATGTTTGTGCAGGAATAGAAACCCTGACTAAGACAAGTTGGTATCAGCATAGTGGGGTATTCCTGTGACAACCTGACCATGTTTTGGGGAGGACTGTGGAAGGACTTTGGAACTTTGGGCCAGAAAATCCATTCTGTGTTAAGAGCTCTGTGGGATGTTGTGTAGGAGCTTGGAAGATAATGTTGAGAACAGAAGATGGAGGCCTGGCTTGTGAAATTTCAGAGGGAAAATTAAAGACTCTTTTCAGGGCCATTGTTACTTTGATTGTGAAGATTCTGTGGTTCTGGTTAGCTGGGGCTGAAGAATCAGCTGTGATTAACAAGATACCAGAACTAGTAAAGTGAAACCTTTGTATTACAGGGACTATTGATGCTGGTTAGCTGGAGCTAAGAAATTAGCGGTGATTAAGAAGAGACCAGCATCATTGAGGTGACATCTACTGGGAAGTGTTTTCTGAAAGCACAAGGAGGCTGTGTTCCAGAGATAGCCATGGTTGTACCTTGTGCTGTGGCTTGGTAATGTGTAAGAGTTACCTAGGTGGTACTGGTTTTGAAGGCATGAAGGGTCATGCAGAGCAGCTGAGGCCACAGAAGCACTGTGAGAGGCCATGGAAGGCCATTGGTGAAGGTGCAGCCTCAGTTGCAATTGATAGCCCAGGACTGAAGGGGTCATGCAAAGGAGTTGAGGCTTGGCACCACGAAGAGAGCCTATGAGAGGCTAGTGTTGAAGCCTAGTTATAGTCGAAGACAGCAGCATTTTGGAGATGCCAGTACCATGAGATGACCACCAAGAACAGTAGCAGCAACGGAGTACAGGCATCTGGAGCCTAGAGGACAACGTGTGTGCTACAAAGGGCATGGCTGGAGAAGTGACCCAAGCCCTTGGAGGAGCCCAGATCATAAGTTAGATCCCAGACATTGGATGGCTGGAGATTGAATTTTGCTTTTGATTGTGACTGTGCCCTGATATTTTTCCCTCTTGAAGGAAGAAAATATTTTAGTGGATCCCACAGTTAAGAAACTTTTAATTGTAAAAAGACTTTGCATTTTAAAGGATATTGGATATTTTAAAAGGATTGAACTTTTAATATGTAAAGACTGTGGGACTTTTAAGTTATTTAAGATCTTGGGGATGAGTAAGAACTAAGGGTTGAGGCTTACTAGTGATGTATTTGTGTGTCAAGTTGACAAGGGGTCAATTGTACTGGCTAGCTTTTGTGTCGACTTGACACAGCTGGGTTATCACAGAGATCAGTTGGTGAAGGACCTCCATGAGATCCAGCTGTGGGGTATTTTCTCAATTAGTGATCAAGGGCTCCTTGTGGGTGGGACCATCTCTGGGCTGGCAGTCTTGAATTCTATAAGTGAGCAGGCTGAGCAAGCCAGGGGAAGCAAGTCAGTAAAGAACATTCCTCCACGGCTTCCGAATCAGCTCCTGCTTCCTGACCTGCTTGAGTTCCAGTCCTGACTTCCTTCAGTGATGAACAGCAATGTGGAAGTGTAAGCTGAATAAACCCTTTCCTCCCCAACTTGCTTCTTGGTCATGAGGTTTGTCCAGGAACAGAAACCCTGACTAAGACACTACTCTAGGTACATCCAAAGAATAGAGTCTGCTCTTAGATTAAAGACAAAGCCATCAAACAAGGCAATGAGCAAAGAGACCACACAAGGTAGTAATCAGACAAAGCCATAAGCAATGTCCCTTAGTCACTGGGTCTGGGGACTTATCAGGATGACCAACTTGAGCTTTGTAGTAGCCCAAATGTAAATACTCTTATCTGAGCCTACTTCCTTGTCCCAGCCCAGTGACAAATGCTTGCCAGATTTCTAGAAGTGGTCCCAAAAGCTCTTCACACAGCAGTCTTTTTCCTATCTTTGGGATTAACAAATAGTGTTTTGAACTGGTCAAAAAAACAAAAAAAGATCTAGTATCTTTCCAATTCCCAAACTCCAAATGGCAGAAATGAGCTCAATTTGAGCTATTTTTTTGTGGTTAAATAAAATCCAGCATTCCTTGGGAACTTTTTAAGCCAGTGTCTTGGAATTTTATTGCTGTGAAGAGACACCATGACCAAGGTAAATCTTATAAAGGAAAACATTTAATTGGGGCTGGCTTACAGTTTGAGAGGTTCAGTTCATTGTCATTATGGTGGGAAGCATGACAACATCCAGGCAGACATAGTGCTGGAAGACTCAAGAGTTCTACATCCTTTAAAAAAAAAGATTTATTTATTATTCATAAGTACACTGTAGCTGTCTTATGCACCAGAAGAAGGTAGCAGATCTCATTACGGGTGGTTGGAAGCCACCATGTGGTTGCTGGGATTTGAACTCAGGACCTTCGGAAGAGCAGTCAGTGCTCTTACCCGCTGAACCATCTCACCAGCATTTTATAGATCTTGATTTGCTGAGGGTTATCACATAATTTATATAAATACGTATAAATAGTGATTTCTATTTGGAAATAAAGATTACTGACAAAAAAAAAAATCCTAAGGTATTGAGGAAGAGGCTCTCTTCCATACCTTCCACACTATATGGAGCCTGAGAATAGAAGGCCTCCAAGCCCACCTACACGGTGACCCAGTTCCTCCAATGAGACCACAGCTCTTAACAGTGTCACCTCCTATGGCTAAGCATTCAAACACATGAATCTATGGCTACCAGACCTGAGACCTCAGAGCCCACCTCCACAGGGACAAACTTTCTCTCCCAAGGCCGCACTTTTTATGGCTAAGCATTCAAACACATATAACTATGGTGGCCAAACCTATTCAAACCACCACTGCTGGTTCTTGTCTACCAAAAGGAGTTTCCCTTACCTCTGGCAGAAGGGACTCAAGGCTATCTGTGGTGTCTCTTAGCACATCAAAGCTCATGCTGGCCTCCAGGCTCCCTCAGTATCACAAGTTAGAAAATTTGGCGCACGCCTTTCATCCCAGCACTCGGGAGGCAGAGGCAGGCGGATTTCTGAGTTCGAGGCCAGCCTGGTCTACAAAGTGAGTTCCAGGACAGCCAGGGCTATACAGAGAAACCCTGTCTCGAAAAAACCAAAAAAAAAAAAAAAAAAAAAAGAAAATTTGAAGTCCTCCTAGCAGCCTCGCCCTGGTCATCTGCCCTTCTATAGCCTCCAGAGCCTCCCTCCAGCTCTCAGCTTCTCTACCCTCAGCTTCTCCTCCTCCTAACCTGCTCTTCCAGCTGTTCCTGCCGTGCTCTGCTCTCGCTGTTTTCTCTATTCTCTGTCCATTGTTATCCCCACACTCAAAGACTGCCCTGGCCATGTCTTGCCAGCCATGTCCTGCCTACCAGCCATGTGCAGTTTCTACTCTACTCTGGACTCTTCCAGATGCCTCTGGCTGTTCTCTCTCTGATCTACAATTAAAAAATTGTCTCCT